>PVMI01031886.1:0-12682 GCA_008528875.1 Aulacorthum solani | reverse complement strand
TGTATATATTATCGCCACAGTACCGTTCAGAATTCGTTCAAAAAAGTATAAATGGTTTTAATTATAATTAACGGTCTAGTTGGAAATAAAACTACGATTATTAAGATAAAGAATAAATCTGTATAGGTATAACAGATAACCTACCTATAACGTATTAGTATTCGATATTTTATGAAATGTGAAATGAGTTTGTACACCTAAAGCTTAACCAATGACTCACAATTACAATCGTAGAATGTATTGCATTGATTATTGAAGTTATTATGATACTCGAGAAAGTCGAAGAGACAGACAGCGAAATCGAATCTAATAATGCAGACCCAAAAGGCAAAAAGAAATAAACATTCATTATTAAATCTATCTATCTTAAAAACTGTATATTTTTTTTTAATGCCAGATAAATGGTGGTCATTCATAGTGTCACAATGCCATGCATGTTTAAAACGACCAATTTTAAATACTGTATAATACATAATTAACCTGATCGATTTTTGAACTAAAAATAAGACTAAGAAAATCTATTTTCGTTATACTGTTTTTACCATATAATTATACATTTTTTTTTTGTTGTTTCTGAAATTATAAATTTCTGTTTCATGTAAAAATAAGCCAATGGTCACGTATCGAGGCTTTTTCTTAATAAAAAAAAAAAAAAAATCTGTTTCGACAACTAAGGCCATTAACGATTATACATTTTATGTTATTAAATTTCAACATCAGATCATGATGATATTATACATTAATACCCTAAATAATTGCGTATTATTATTTTATATTTAATGTTTTAAGTTTTATTATAATATATTAAAAGAATTTATAAATTGTAATAAACGACACGTTTTTAATTTTTAGATATAGTATTTACCTCCAAAAAGAAAATGCTAGTTTCTTTTTATTATTTTCTAATGGTAATAGTAGGTAATATAATCAAGAGTAATATTTCGATACCTTCGTGACACACTTTTTTATACACATAGACATAGACATTATATGGAAATAATGATATGTTTATAGAATCACAAAATCTAGTACACAAATTACTACTTTAAGTCAAGTTTGTTTTTTCATAGTCATACGTAGATAGAATGACTAAAACTAATATATAAATAATAGTAAAAAAATGGAATCTAAAAAGGTCAAATGTGTTTTTTTATTACTTGAAAGTATTTTTAGCATTATAAAAATATTTACGAAGAGTTTTTATTTGTTGGATTTAGTATTATAATAATTGCTGGAAAATGTTTTAAATAAAGGTATTTACACATTTATTACAACAATATTGTTATTATATGCATATCTTATAAAGGTCAATATATATATAATCTTACACGATTAAAATGATCAAAGTTTTGTTTGATTCTGTGTAAACTAAGAGAATTTTCTGTTTAATTTTTGGTTTGCATACCTATTATTACTTTTAAGAATTTTAATTATTTTCGAAGTCATTTTAAAACAACAATGATAACATTTTGTAGAGATAAAAGTCACAACTTCTGAGCATTAAAAATATTATACATTTTAACATTTAAAATTAAAATAAATTATTTCAAATTAATTATACGAGTATTATAATAACTTTATGGTTATCAAAATTACATTTCAAAGTACATGTATACATAAAATAATCGCATATAACAGCGTATGTTATAATTCCATGAAATTAATTTTGAGTCGGAAGTACCTACATAATATGTATATAATATGTATATATTGGTAGATTATAAAAAAAGTTCGATGTACAAACAAGTATTTTAAATTAATTTGTTGCCATTACTATACATAATATAATATAATATACATGTGAGTATATATATAATATAATGTATAATTCAAATGACTGAATTTGGCTGTCGACGTTTGAATCATTCCGCTATTTTGGCAAAATATAATATCGTAACCAGCCAACTGAAAGGCGAGAGAAAATCAACAGCCCGTGGGGCAGCCAGAGAGAAATACTACATATTTTTAACAAGTCTGTTGAAGCTGAATTTCTCACTGGAATATTATACGCTGAACATAATTTGGAATAAACGCAAAGGAAAAATAATAATAAGCTATATCAGGTTTGATGCTTTGATCATATTATTAAAACCAGAGACTTATAATTTATATTGTTTACGGACGCCGTCTGAGAATGATCGGCATTCGTGGTTGTGACATTTTATCATCGGCGTGCGGATTAAACACGTATAGTATACTATTACGTAAAATGTGTTCAAGCAAATAAATCTTTAAGAACTCGCATTATAATAATAATACAAACGGATTATTATAATAACCACACGTTTCTCAGAAAAACGAATTGATTATAATATTAATATATCTCATACCTATATGGGGGACAATCGGTGGTCGAGTGATACAAGGCTGAGTGTACGATCCGGTGCAGGATAATAATAAATGATGATAGGTACGTACATCATAATATTCAAATATCGACATTTTCACCCATGACGGATATACTGAAGTATCGATTTATCAAGTTTTACAACTTAACGGAAAAATTGTACAACCCACCTAATTTTAATAATTGTATATACAATATCTAACTATAAGCTTATAAAGGTAACCTGAATTGGGAAGCCAATCGGCTTCACCAATTTGCAGTCTTTAGACGAAAATAACATCAAGTGTTGATTTTGTAGAAATTTAACTTTTGATTTGTTCGTAATTTATTTCATACGTTTAACACCTATATTATAATTTTTATATACATTTTAAAACTATGGTGGTACATATTATTAATATTAGTAATTGAAAAATATTAGCAATGCATTATTCAATGACGGCATAGTGTAGTTTAAAAGTGTTCTAGGTACCTAATTACAATTATAAATTGATATGTACACCAATGCGATAAAACATAAAATCGTTGATGACATAAGAACATTATGATGGTGTATTCATTTCCACTGTGGCGTGTGGGTGGGGATGGGGCGGGTATTTAATAAAAACCTAATAGGGTGGCCAATAATATGCTGTATATAATATTATAATTTATAGCCGTGATGACTGACCTGCGATTTTCTTCTCTCTCATTTTGTTCCAAAAAGTTTCTGACCGGCCAACCTTCCATTGCTTTTCGAACTTGACGCTCACGCTACGGAAAAACTTGAAACCGAACTTATCGCCGACGCCGGCCATAACATTCGGTGCTCGATCGCGTCCGGCACGCCACGCCGTTGCAGGTGGTCCGCGGACGGTTGTCGCTCAAACGTTTCTACATTATTATCTCTCGCAAGCGCGCCGCGACTCCTATCCGCTGCACGCGCAGCCGTAACGCCCACCGCCGCCGCCGCAGCGAAGGTTCAAAATTCGTCCACGCCGAATCCGATGGTCCAAAAAAATATTACCCTCCACACCTCCTGCGGCGGCCACCTAGTAAGCGACTAGTTTTAATTTTGTTGCCGAAATCTATATATAATAAGTATATTAGTATTTGGGTACCATACATCACCACGACCACTATAACACTATGCCTATAACGCAGCTAACGTTACAGGTAATATATATATAAATACGACTGTATAACTATAAAAAAAAATTATGCTTGTACCGTAATAGCGACAATCGCTAAAAAAAAATGTACAGCGCACAGATGATTACGCCAAACGCTACTGAATATCATTATTATCTGTGTGTATAGTACCTACCATAGTATTGTCGTTTGCGCATAGTTTGTTCGTCTAATCATCAGTTGAGTAAACACAGACATTTGGAATCTCTTATTCAAACAAATTCGTAAACGTACAATGAAATATTATATTGTATAGGTATATCATCGATTGTTTTTTTAATTTACCAACGACACTAAATATATGTGTGTACAATCTCTTGTTTGACATTATATTATTGTGGATGACTGCACGCGTAAGGCTATATAGTATATAGCAGTTATCAAAATATATTAA
Organism: Aulacorthum solani; assembly: GCA_008528875.1. Lineage (NCBI taxonomy): Eukaryota > Metazoa > Arthropoda > Insecta > Hemiptera > Aphididae > Aulacorthum > Aulacorthum solani. Next base: position 8,771 of record PVMI01031886.1, on the reverse strand, counting down.
ATTATTATACAACAAAATATAGGTACCTTGACAATATATTATAACATTATACCCATGTTTCCATACGGGGACAGTACAGAACTACAGAGTATAAACATAATCGTTGTACACCAATTTAGTAAATTCAAAGTACATTATATTGTTTGGATTTACTTTAGACGTTCTCTACGTTATATAAGTAAGTATATATACACCTATAATACACGTACAAACCTATATAATTTATATAAACCATGTTTATTCATCTCAAAACACTCCCTTTTTACTAGAATATAATTAAAACTTATTTCGTATGCATTAATAGGATGGGTATTGTTTTCTCTCTGAAGCATTTTTGTACTTCATAGTACAATTTGTTAATATATACGCCTAAACATTTTCATATAAATATTTAGTATTTACTCAGATAAAGTTAACTTAAAATAATTATTACATAAATAAACAATGCATTGTACATTTTAAGTATGCAAATAATAATATAATGACGTATTATAGTTGATATTATGATTGATTATTGTTAAACTTTTAAAACGAATCGTTCATAATAATACAATTATAATATAAAATAATATTATACACAAACAACATTTTAAAATGATTATTCCTGTAAAAGGTATTTATAACTTAAATATTATTCAGAACGTAGCACGATTGGCAATAACGGAATTCAGAATTTTTTAATACTTGAATACCTATTTGACTTGACATTTTTGGAAAACAAAGCTATTTGTCTAACATTTTTTGAACTTGAAAATGTATTACGTACCTAAACTATCCAACATCCATATCTACATATTTGATTATGTTTTCATGTAATTTTTTTTTAAATCAAATATTTGTTGTTGTTATCGGTTTATTTTTCTTTTAGAAAAAGAGTTCTTATTTGATTGTTGTTGTTTAATTTTTAACAATAAGCATTTTATTATAGATGTAGTACGATCTAAATAACGTGTATTTGTTATTTAATAATTTTAATTTTTGATAAGACTATCTCATTATTATTGCAAAATAAACGGTATACCACGTGAACGATATCGGTTTGGTATATCGAGTAAGAGTTTTATCATAGTTAAGTCTATGCATCGATTATCGTTGTCTTATTAATTAACAGTTGCTTATTATCAGTTTGTCAGATCTCTGGTTATCTCCATAAAATATACTATTCATTTTTATATTTACATAATACGTAGGTATTCCAAATAAAAAATGATCATCAAGTATAAAAAATTGTACTTCAAGTGATAATTTTCAATAAGTAGGTAGGTACTTAACAACGTTCGCACTTTTGCAGAATTAGATGATAGACATCAAATAATAAATATAAATAATGTTTTTAAAAAAAACGGCTTGATTAATTGAAGTAAGTACCCACTAAAGATTAAAGACTATACGGTCTATATAATATATACATAGAGATATGCGCGCTTACCAAATTATGTATAAGCCACTATTGGCACTGGCTGGTACAATATGATATAGGTACAATAATATAATATAATGTGTACGAGTTATGTCTATAATACTCGAGAATTGACATCAAATGTCACAGGCCTAAAACCGTATACCTATGCAAGAAAACTGATAAAATAGTATACATACCTGGACGGCAATAATGCAATAACAATATTATTATTGTGTCGTCTCATATAATGGCTATCGTGGTGGTTAGCATAATAAGCAGGTATATATATTTATACAAATTATGTTGCTAATCGGCCAGCGTCACGTTACAACATAAGCCGTAGCCGTCTACGGATCGCGATAACAAACGTATCGAGGTTCTTAACCGTCGAGCAATTTTGACTTTGCGTCGTCGAGGCGTCACCCATATACGGTATAACGTCACTCATATAACACAGCTATACAGTTTGTTACGATATCGCAGTTTTAAACATAATTCAAGCAAATAATAATAATAGTAATAAAGCTTACCTGCTAAGTATCGTTCCGAGTGACATTTGGGATGTTTCCATTCCTAAACAATAAACAAACACGACTCATATTAAAAATGTATTTGGAGTTAATTTTTTCAATTTTTTTTGTGTATTAAATATCTCGGGCGTTCAGTTAAAAGTCATCTAGTAGTGGCAGTTTTAGCTCACGGTCTGCAGAAGCTGCTTTTACACAATTATTTCATTATTTTACCATAATATTATTTAATTATTTACATTTTAAGATTTATATGACTCCAATGACAATTAAATATTTTTTACAGTCTTGATAAACATTGGATTTGAGTTAAGTCATGACTCATGATTGACTACCAGTTGTACGAGTAAATATATTATATACCCCACAAGACATATAGCGATATAGGCAAAAACAAAAGTTTAATTTATTACTTGATACAGGCGATTGTTTTTTTTTTTTATATGATTTTATGTACATTTTATTATAGCGACTGCAAATAGTTTTTAATTTGAATAACACAATTTTGGGAGAACCATCTAAAAAATTAGATGGCTGAATATTCAAGTCCCTCTCAAATATGTCTACCATTGCCCGTTCGAAATTTAAGCCCTGAAACCAAGTATTGTTTTTAAATTGTACAGTGCTATTTCAGAGGTATATTCAATTGGCCTAAAGATTAATGTGGCCATAAATTATCGTATCGTTTTGACATGTTGGACGGTTTATGTAGAAAAAACAAAGCCTCTTAACCAAACGCCCTACAAGCGCGAACCACCTCCAAAAAATACCTCCGATCCTCCGGTATATTTAGTTTTGCAGCTAGGCAGCGTCTGAGTCGATTTGATGAGATGTGGAGCAGACGAGCTTTTGCAAGCACTCGCCAATTCTTGGGTGACTTCTTTACCACCGCCTCCGCCGTCCAGGGAAACAGCAGTCGGGCTGGGCAATTCATAAGAGGCGACGTTTTTCGCCGGGAATTCGGATTCACTGGTCAAAGGCAACCGATTCGGTCGGGTCGCCGGACGATGATATTGGTCGCTTATAATTTCCTCTGCGGGTGGCACCCACACCGGTTGTTCCGTGTATTTGATGGTCGCTCGACGGTCGGCGTGTCGTCTCTGCAGCCTCTCCCACGTCTCTTTCCTTCGGCATTTCTGGTTTCCCGCTGTAGGGGACGAATAAAAAACACTTGTTAATATTACACATTATATATGTATTATTGATATTATATTATTTACATCCCACATTCCCAACACGACAACATATTATAATATTATATAAATCGATATACATAATCGTATAAAATGAAAGTATTGACATTTTAAGATTGTTTGAAATCTGAAACTCTATGCGGGTACTATTTATCAATAGGTATATTATCTATCATACGACATCAGATTGGATTTATATGTAAAAGGAAATGGTACGGACGATCGATGGTTGTTATTTGGGTGCCGTAGAGTGTTAGGTTCATAAACCTAAACCTAAGGTATATTATTTTTAAGTAAAATACCACTATAAGTAGTTTATAAATGTAATCAGCACACTGTGTTAGCTATTAGGACGTTTTTTATACAATTTTAAATCATTTTTTTTTTAAATTTGTCAACAATATTTAAAAATGTAAAATAATTATAATGTATTATATACGAATTAAAATGTACGGCCTATGAAAATATAGTATCAAGCACCATATTAAAAATGAAACATTTTAATGAAAGTTAAATACTGCATTATATTAAGTACTAAATTGTTTAGAAGTTGAGTTTTTTAACTTTCATTAAACAAAATAAATATCTGCCTGAACTGATTTTTGGAATTTGTAGTTTAAATTCCACATATTATGTACAATGTGTACGTCTGCAGGTCTACAAAATAAAAATAAACAACACTTTGATATCGAAATAGTTTTTAAAAGAAGTTGTATTCAATATTTAAATGTTATGTAGGCACACGAATTTCCTCTGGAATAACAAACTCTACGGCAGGAAAATAATAAATATAAACATTGCCAACCACAGAAAAACATAGCTGACCTACTAGGTTCGAGTTATTTATAGTGTTTATCCAAATATAAAAATCGTTTGAATGAAAAATATATATACGACATAAATGTTCAACAAGCAGTTAAACAAATTAATGTAAAAAATAAGTCCGATGAAACTAATGCCATCACGATGTTGATTTTTTAAAGAATTTACTACAAAAGATCACACGATATTATGTCATAAAATCTTTCGAATAGGGAATGGAATTTAACGATGATTCTATTTTTTACACATTGCAAGTTTTACAGAATGACATATGTTTTTTAATATGATATTCATACGGTTGATCAAGTTTTTTTTTAAAAAGATAGTATTATTGTTTAGCAAAAGGGTACATAATATATTATTATGTACGTGTCAACAATGTTTAATAATACGATAATATTGTTGCTACTTTTTGAAACAAATACTTACATTTCGAATACCGGTGGTGTGGTGGCGATGCAGTTCCAATACCAGACTCGGGTTCGTCGGACCTTCCAGGAGGGGTGACGGACGACTCGGTCGAAGATCCGCAACTGATGTGGTGGTCGGTCACCGAATCGTCGGTTGAACTACAAGGTGTCACGGCTCCTTCTTCGGCCGAAGAACAGTTACCCGTGTCCGAACGATCAGAGAACCAAGTGAAGCTCGAAGACCTACTGCAAGTCGGCGAAGTCTGAGTGGCCACTTCTAGGTGGGGATCTCCGTCACTGTTTTGTCGTTCAAACTGTCGAGACATCGTACAATACGTTATAATAAAATATAATATTACAATAAATTACAGTGTTGTAAAAATTATGTAAAACTATGTATTCATATAGTCATAAAATTGTATATGAATAAAAAAATTATATTCACGAGCAGGAAAAAACTAGAGTACGAGACACTATATAGTCATTTAACATTACACACATACATATTATATAATAGTATTAATATACCATATGGGTGTACAGTACCTGTTTCTGTTGTTGTGCGATGATCGTTTGAAATCGGTTAAGAGACGACCGGCGGACGGGCGCAGGTGGAGTGGTGTTGAGTACCTTGACTTTGAGTAGCACAGCTGACTTGTCTTCATAACAGCCTGGTAATTGTAGGCTACTTTGATCCAAAGATCGAGAACGACACCGTTTTCGTTTGGTTGGCGACAGGCGGTAACGCATGGTGTTTGAAAAAACACCACTTCCACAGTTATCACCGAAATACACTTTTTCGTCTGAAATATATATAATATATTAATTTTACACTTAGGTTTATGAATAAGTAAAAATATACTAAGCTGTTTGAATAAAACCATATAACTATAAAATCATTAAAACCAATAAAGTTTGGAAATAATAAAATATGATTTCAGATAAGCGCACATAATATACCTACACCTACTATATATCGTGTATCTCAAAAAATAGGGTACACTCTTTAACTTGGTAATTAGTTCATATATTACTCAGTAATTACTACCCTATACGCATTATTGAATTCTGTTTGCGGGATATGAAACTAGACTGTTGGATCATAAATTCCTAAATAACTTAAAATGTTTCGACTCTTGTAATTTGCGCATGTGTAACAACTTCACTTTTTTTATTTTATATTCCTGATTTTGAGGACGCAAGGGATATCTATTATACATACTTACCTAAAATATATCGTCAGAATAATATTTTACATAAGCTGTACATTTTTTAGTATACTTTTATTTATATAATAGTAATACGCTTGCAAAAGCTTTTTAGGATGTCACGATATATTACACAATAAAAGTTCACGAAAAAAAATGACGTCGTATCGACTTTCAATCGGCGTAGCCATATATGAAAATAAATCGAATCCACATTTGGAGTAATCACTATAATATTATAACCATCTGGTCAGTGATTACTTCAAGTCTGATCGCGAACTCGTAAATCAGATGGTTATATTTAAGTACTATATAACATATATAACATTAAAAAAAAAAAGATTATTTATTCAAAAGCACACTGACCTATTCCTTCAGCACATGCCTGGCAAACAATCCGTTCTGGCAATTGCAATTCTAGTATAACGTCATCGAACCGACCACCAAAGTCGTTCGTCAAGTAGTCGCCATTTTCTGCGCTGCAACGATCGTCTTTATTGGCGTCATTGCTGCTGCGGTTCGGCGGCCAGTTAGTCGCAAGCTTGCCGGGAGGTTCTGCAGATTTCTTGGACAACTGGTTGAAGACTTCATCAAGCTCTTCCTACGGAACGGAACATGGAGTTTTAAATAATGTGTAATACGTAAGATTAATCAATATAGTATTTTTCCTTAAAATAACCGACGAACTCACAATACAGACACGCTAGTGTGCCGGTCAATTCACGAGTGTCGTCTAAAATATTATGGTCCCAAGTCGTATATGACATATTATTATTATTATTATTATTTTAATCAGACACAACGCGTTCAGGAGTTCTCAAAATCAGTCACGCCCGGCTTGTTTCAGTTCACCTTGCTCGTTTCGGTCGCGACGACGACTGCGGGTGCAGTCGGACGGTCGAGGAAGTTCGTAAGTATGCAGGTACACTTACATAGGAACCTTCTACTAAACGTCAGATCGTTAAAAACAATAACGGACAAGTATAATACACATAGATACATAGGCTATATTGGTTAGGTTATGTATACCTACCTAGTACATATTGTGATACGATTGTCGTGCGCGTTTGGTAACTACTGCCACGGTCCTATACACATTATATTATTATCTTTTCGCAGTGGGAAGTCGTATGACCATATTGGTAAGAGTTGGCGTGCTTATAGGTATATATATGCCGGTTACACGACGAGGCCTACGTGCGTCCAGCGTGGAGGTAGGTACCAGCCACATATTATATACACGCATAGTGGGCATAAGTCCGGCCTTGTCTGTGCCGAACGTCATACGGCGGCGGTCGCCCGATTGACATATTTACCGGTTGTTTGTTCTTTTTATATTTTTTAATTCGCCCGTCGCCGCGGCGTGCCCACTATTGCCGGATTTCGGCTACCGTGGTCCAACCGTCACCACGCCAAAATATAGACACAGGCACTAGAGAAAATTTTATCCTACCGCACAGCCATAATAATTGTAATGTTATGCCGTCATCTTTAGTAAAACAGTGTGTGAATATGAAATGCAAATTTCTGTAGGTCGGTACGAAATAGTAATACCATAATAAGTTCTATATAAAATGCGCATGCATTACTTTATATAAAAATATACTGATAGGTAATAATAGTGACAATCATGATGCCGATTTCGTCGAAAAGTTGGTTAGCTATATCATCTAGACTCGCAGTAAAATAAACCTTAAACGGAAATTAATTGAAAATTTTATTTTTGTACATTTGAATACCTATCCGTTTTACAGATTAAACAGTTTGAAAATCTAAAGCATGAGTAGATAAAATATAATAATAGAAATTACAGTTGTATATTTTATTATTTCCATTAAAATGTACAACAATTCGAGGTAATATGATTTTAATGTGTGCAAATATTATTCAGATTTTGATACATCGTTATTTGTTCAAATCAATAGGTACATTTTATGAAAAAAAATATATTTATCATGTTTAAAATTTCCATAGGTAGGTACGCCCAACCAAAACATAAAAAAACAATAATTAAAAGTCTAACAGTTAAATTACAAATTTATATTTAACTTATTTAAGTTTAAATATTTTATTTATAAAATAAAAAATATATTGGTCTTTATAACTTACCGTCAACTATCTGTACCTACCTATTTTATATCATGTCGATAGACGTATTATTTTTATATGTAATTAGCAAACAACATCACTCCATTAAATACCTACATGTTTTCAATTTCTATTAAAATAAATTGCGAAACGAGTTTCATTTAATTTGTTTTAATTTGTGAAACCATCTGTTTTCAATTTAAATCTAGAAATATTAACAATACATAACTATAGATTTCCATACAACGAGTATGGAGTTTTTATTTTGAGTAAATTACTAATATCATAAATATAAACTACAGAGAAATAACAAAAAAAGTATACAGAAAAGTATTACATATAATAACATTTTCATAAACATTATAAAAATATCATGTATCATCAAAACTTATATTGGAATTAACTATTATTTGTCTATGTCTAGCAACAGTTTTTAAGAAAATTGTAAAATTGATTTAACTATAGAAAACTTTGAAATTATTAAATTTGGAGTTTAAAGTATCCCTTTTAAGTACTCACTTTAAAGTTCCCATTCGATGTGTCATTTATTTGGAAACGTATAGAATATTATAATGTACGTATACTACATGACTTATTACAAAATTGTTATTGTATTGCGTTAAAAAATGTACATTAATAGATAGTCATAATATCAAAGGAAACTTAGGGAAATCGAAATAAATTATAACAGCAGTCAACACGGGATGATGAATCTACATGTTATTATTGAAGCCATAAGATTCAAAGTAGGTATAACTATAATCTATTGAGTAAAGATCTGATAATATCGATGGTATTTATTTTTATTATTTCGTTTCATTATGTATTTCTTAACTATTTGTTCAATTATATCATTAAAATACTTAAGTATTACAATGTATTTTCAAGGACTTCGAGTGTGTGCATAATTTATTACCATCTAATAACGTACTCAAATCAATCATATAAATCGAACAGTACCTATTCAATGGACGTATAATTTGTTCGATTTTATGATTATATTATTCTGTTGGATACTTGTGATATTATAATATACCGTATAGAATTTGTATTTATGTGACAACTGACGAGAGTGAATTTAGGTTAGGTTAGGTGGTATTTGTTAACGCACACAAACATCT
>PVMI01031881.1:0-18490 GCA_008528875.1 Aulacorthum solani | reverse complement strand
TTGGTTTGCGATCAATTGTTTACGGTCAATTGTCGAGCGGTAAATTGTTTACGATAAAAATTGTCGTTAATATAATTATTGTATTAGTTAAATTGCCCCCCAACACAAAAAAAAAAAATAAATAAAAAAAAAAAATAAATAATTGATGTTATATTCAGTCATGAGCTCAACTGCCATACCCCATATTGAAAAAAAAATGTATTATAAATTATGATGAAATATAGATTATCGCGTGTAGACATACGAAACAATGTTATCAAATACTGCATGGATCTGTGGAACACAGAATGGCAAATAATCCCGGAAAATAAATTAAGAGAATTCAAACATTCTGTTGAGCTCAGGCCGAAATACATATATCTAAATAGAAAAAAACAAATTATTTTTAATCGACAAAGAATTGGCCACACCAATTTCACACATGGACACCTTATGGCAAAAGACAACTAAATCAAGCACAGCATCGTCTACTGCCCAGCCTTTGACGAACCAGAAATTAATTTAAAATCCCGGACAATTTTAATGAAGCAATTGATCCATTTTCAAACTTACTAAATATAAATTCTTGTCTAAAAAAAAAAATGAAATGTACAGTGCTATACAATGTAAAAATGTTAATATAATAACATTTATGCACCTTTGTAGTTGATGCTGAGAACCATTTAGTCTCTGATCAGAATCGTTTTTATCAGACAACGATTTATTGCTGAATTCAGAATCCATTACTCAATGATGAGATATACCGTTTACACTCAAAACCAAGAAACTATACAGCAGAGCGAGTTCTCCTTTTTTTCTCATTATTTATTAGACAAATCTGAGCAAAACCGTTATCACTAAACTTCAATAGTTCCATGCTTAATTTATAATTATCACTTATTTATGTATATTATTACTATAATATGGACGTTAAATCATTTTCATCAAAATTCGACCACTTCTATGATGAATAACAAATACTATATTATGAGTAGTTACCCAGGTTATTTTGAAAGTCTGATGTGGTACTATCGATTTGAATATTTGATTATTATTTCAAGATGTACAGCCATTCTACAATATTTTAAATTGTAATACAAGGTTAACAGTTAAAAAACATAAGCATTTCAAAAATAGCCAAAAACAAAAAATTTAAATTTGTGATTTAAAATTGTATACGACCATGATTTGTTTAAATTAATTATTTTATAGGCATTGTGAGCATTTATACTTATTAAACATTGTATATTAATTATTATAACGGGATACTGTAACATTTAAAATATATAGGTAATCATAGACCATAGGTACTTATCATATATCTATAAACGTTCCTAAATATTAGTAAATATTAGTAAAAAGAAACTTAATTCAGAATTATTTTTTTATGATTTATTATTACATTTAAATTTATAATGAGAAAACAATAAACGTTCACCTACGCTGAGATATTATATATTTTTTAGTATGAGTGATTAGGTTTTATTTTTTAAGACAACTAATAGCACTCAACTGCAGTTTATTACTTATCTTATAAGTATATAAGTTATATCCTATATGTAGGTAGCGTAGTGAAATCATCAATATACAAATATGAACTAAATAAATAGAAAATCAACTGATATCTATATAGGAAAGAATAAATGTATGTAGTATTTTATTATTTTTGGCATAAAAATATTGACAATATTTTGAATAAGTAACTAATTTTCACAACCACTCTACAAAAATTCAGCAGGTACTATAATACGATATTGGAAACTGCATATTTTACATTTTATAAATTAAAATATGTACATTAAATAATACCTAATGACCAATGTATCAATGTGTCAATACACTTAAAAGATCAAAATAACAAGTATAAAAAACATATACATAATGATATTCATTACTTTTAAGTTTTAACTCTATGAATAAAATTTTAAAATAATTTTGTATAGGAATTATTAACCTACCTCATGACTCATAAGTACCTACTACCGACATATATATATATATATATTATATTATATTCTCCGAAGAAACGATAATAATGATTCAATGAACTCAAAAATTAAATAAGTACCTAGGAATTATAGAAAAAAATCGAGCACTTGTTGTGCTTGATTCGAGAACTATTGACTGATTCTATGACTAGTAACTGTCTCCCAATGAATGTATTTATTTAATTTATAAATGTACTACACATTAAAATTATCCTGGTAGGCACGAATATTATTTAATTTATTGTGGATGAAATGTTTGGAAGTATGAAAATGTCTGCAAGAGCAAAAGGAATTATACATTAGGTATTATTAGTCTTACAGCACAGAAACACAAAGTTATTAGTTATATATTACATGCATTTATTGAATACATACAATTGGGTAAATAATATAATTTTAAAAATTTTAGTCAATAATTAGATATTTTAGAATTATTAATACGTGATTTTTACTAATTTCTGACTTTGAATTATCAGATAAATACCAAACTATAATTTTGTTATTGTAAAATATTGATACTATATGATTTAATATTACGTATGTACAATCTCAACAACTAAATAATTGTAATAAGATGTTATCTAAAGAAATAGCTGTAGCCTATAATATTTGCTATTTTTAAACAGTTTAAATTAAGCTCTGAATGTATATACTTGTTTTCTATATTATTACGTTTAAGGTCTATTTGTCTAACTAATCATATTTTGAAAGAAATGTAAGGTTGTTAATATGTGGCGGCAATCCTATGGTGTAGGTCATAGGTGTGTTGCCGCAGCAACTCATGTCTCATATTGTACGAAATTGGATGGTTAATAGTTGTAAATAATTGAAAAGAATGAATTATTATTTTTATTAGTTGATATGTTGTCGTGTTCTAAAGTAGATGAGTGGGTCCACAGAAATACCCTAAGTGATAAGTATAATTTTTAGTAGTATTCAGCTACCACTGGAAGTAAGTCGTAATCCTTATGAAATCAATCATTGAACTTTAAATTTCTGTGTTGAAAATAATAATAATGTCGTTTAACTTTTTAAACTGTGAAAATAGTTCAGCTATAGAAGCATGTTTAGTGCTATTATAGTTTATACCTATTATAGGCTAAACTATGACAATCATTCAAGTATATAAAGGTGTTCCCAGACTTCGGCCCTAAAGTATAAAGCTGATAAAATGAGCTTCCCAAAAATATAAATGACAATAAATGAAAATGTTTTCATACCATCGACTTAAAAATGTTTATGATTACAATTATTACTTCTCCTTATTTTAAAATATTAGGTTTTTAATATTTTTATATATTCAAAAATAAAAACATATTTTTAAAAATACCTACTTGAGTATTGAAAAGGGTATGGGTAATTTTATGATTTTTGTCATGCGTAATTGATCATACCTAAGTTATTTATTTTTTATTTTTCTAAAAAATGTTATTTTAGGACCATTTATTATTATATATTTATATATATTTACATGTATTATTTTATTATGCCATCTACAAAAACTGTTGCCCTTGCAAGAGGATTCCCTGCATCCCCGGGAGCACGCCTATATGGTCAAGTACCTAACGAGCCGTAAAAACTATGCGAGTTACTTATAAACCTATCAATTTATGAATAAAATTGTTTTAAGACATGTAATTAATGTACGCAGCTATAAGTATTTTGAGACCAGATATTCAATTAGTATCGTACACACTACACAGTATAAATGATATGAAATCATAAAAGAGTACATTATGTTTTCATATTGATTTTTTAAAACATTTTTACATGCTTGTATAGGATTAAAAAAAGTCCTTCTTATCGTCATCAAAAAAAATTGCTCACCTAAAATTTGCATTGCATGCAGCCCGTGCAGGTATTATAGTATTATAGATACACAGGATAAACCTGTAAAGTAATAATTAATTTAATAAAATAATTATGTATCTAGTATCTTTAATAAAATATTATACATAACATAATTATAACATTATACTAAACATCGATACGTATGTAAACGGTAGAGGGCGCGTATAGTTCACGCGCGCACACAAACAGACACGTACACACTCACACATGTACATAAACGTAAACATAATAATAATATAATATAATATTACCTATATACGATAATATATATTATATTATATACGTTTGTATCGATATGTATATGTATATATAACGTGCATCTCCTCACCCAACCAGTCGACCACCACTCACCTGTATACCATCCCTACCACGCCGCACGGCTCGTTCCACCCGGCGGCGGCAAACAACCCCCACCACCGCGGCAGCAGCACCGGCAACAGCGACGACGGCGGCAGCAGGTGGTTTTTTTTCGTTCATCCATCGACTACGGCCGACTGCCGAGCAAGTGCAACAGTTTCGTTTGTTCAGTCTCACTAAACTGTAGTGGTTTAGATTATTTTTTTTCCTCGGCTCGCGATGAGTACATTTACATCGTATCGTCGTCGTGTCTTTAGCAGCTTACTTACGCGTTTGTCTACCTAATCCACAAGTCTTGTCATTGTTTTATTTTGAATTTTTTTTTTATACCCGCCTAATTAAATATATTTTTTATTTTTCTAATTTTTTTTTATTCAATTAAAACCATTTTACTTTTTGACGTTTCCCCAGGGTCGTCGGATTTTTTATTTTTTTTTATTTTTTTTTATCACTATTACCAATTTTAGTAAATAACCACTTAGCTATTTTTTAATAATTGTCGGGTACAATACAATAAAACATTAAACACTGGAGATAGCGGATCACAACATTCTATAATATTATATTATACAATTTATATTATTTACACTTGACCGGAGCGGGCCGAATTACAGGAAACAGTATCGCCTGCTGCCAAACCTTATAGCCAAAGGACCGAAAACGAATTAACAACGACGAAGACAATATCATAGGTAAGTGTATCATAGTAACTGATAGTTTATCAGATTAATATATCATGCACGATATTAGTGATTTTATTATGCGCGTAAATGTAGAACAGAGAAAGAGGTACCTACCTATATTATAATATTATTGTTATTTTTTATGATATCGAAATCATTTATTTATCCCGTTGTACCTATAGAGATCGGCTAAATTATTATGTAGTGGAGTCCGGGCACGGGTTTCATAATATTTTATTTTACCACTGTACAATTTGAATGCACGAGGGCACGTGATAATATTATCGCCGTTGTTTATGCCGGCCGATAGAACGTGCTCTCGAAAGTGATTTTTGATCTTTGGGATGCGCAAATGGTCAGGAGGTCGGTTGGTCGGTACGATATAATTTTTTGTAGGCCGTTAGCTAGCGATCGGCAGCGACGGACAGCGGAAGAGAGCGAGCGCGCGAGAGACGATGACGGGTCTGGCGGCATTTCCGAGAAACGCCGTCGGGCCGGCCCCGACTACTACAACTCTCGTCGCCGACTGGCCGCCGCCGTCACCGCCGTAGTAGTACCGCATCGTGTAATCTCAGTGTACTACTAGTATTATTATTACTATTATTATTACTATTATATTTATAATATTATGGTCAGCGCAATGTTGCCGCCGTCGTAAAAATTTCGATGACGGCCGTCCGTGGCGCCGCATATGGTAATGCGATTTGGCAACGTTGGAGGAAAGTAGGTGGACGACGAGTAGGCAGGAGGTGGAGGTGCTTGTAGAGTTGGAGTAGGAATAAACATCAAAACACGACTGACCCGCCACCCGCGTTTTCTGCGCGTGCACAAATCGTTGTTACATATTATTTTTATTACCGTCATTATTATTATTATTGCTATGGACACGATAGTAAAATGTGCATTGTGCATAATGAAATGTAATATTATTATTGCCGTCGTAAGATTTCGATCGCGAAACGCACCCGGCTGGTGAGTGGTGACGTCCTTAGCCAAAAAAATGTGTTTTTGTCGGATGGGAGTTAAGAAATAACAATTTTATCTTTTAAAAAGGCATGTAGAAAACGTAGAGACGATTTTTCATGCCAAAAGGCACATAAGAAATTATAAACGTCATCATCGCTGTAGTTATCTGTATCAACGGTTTTTCGCGATCGTCTGGGCGTCGTGTTTTCTGATTTATTGGTTTCAATAATTGTTGTTTTCTTAAAAAAATACTTTTTCCACACTTTTCTCTATTGCCATTGCCACTTACCATTAAAGTCGATATTACGATGTTGTTTTTGCTGTTATCGTCTATTATTAGTAGTTATTTATAATCATAATTGTAAGTTAAATCTACGGGCTACGACCTACCTAACTTACAAGTTAATAACATTACACACCAAACGTTCATACTGCGGATTCATTTAGCCGCCGTACACACGGGTACGATTACGTCACGCACTCACGCGTCGTTACTTAATAATACTATGACCATATTAATATTATTGATTGTAATTATTAATACTTGTGTTTTGTTGTCCCAAAATATTTTAAGTACAACGATGCATATTTTCACGCTTGAAAATATTTACGTCAAACCGATCATCTCCTCCGTGGTAATCTGTGAAAAATATATTTTGGTTATTGTTATTTTATAATATTTTTGTCCTGTTGTCAACCCAAGCTTCAGTTGGTACATATTTTTAATTCTTATCATCAAATATAAATTTGATAATATTTCCTGTATTTATGAGAGTATTATTATAATTTATATTAAAGTTACAAATTACTGAACTACAGCCTATAAATTATAATCGACATTATACAACCATTTTATATTCCTTACAGTTTTACTGTGTCCATAAACCCAGTTTTACGGTCTTGTCTCATGCTTATTAAAGTTTAATTTAATATAATAAATACTATAAAATATTCTAAAAACAGATAATAGTCGAAAACTGATAGATTGTAGGTACTATACTATTTTCACACGAATAATAATATTTAATATTAGGTATAATCTTTTTTTTTAGTTTTTCTTAAAATGTAATATTTTTTACTATAAAATGTACAGATATAACCACTTAATAAAATTGAAAGCCGACAACAGTATAGGCTCTTTACATAATATCATGTCCCCTGATATCCCTTGATCATGGTTTAATCCGGTCCTGTCTATGGTACTGCTGTAATTAACTTTCCTCGTGTGATCGGCTTTTAGCATCTCGGATGTAAAAAATCTACTTTTAAGGTAATGCAACAAAACAATTGGAGAAACCGTTTTGCTAAAGGTTTTGATTGCATCTTCATAGAGTAGATTGCTATAATGAGTGTTTCATTTGAATTTCTTGATAAATCATTGTAAACCAACAACGATTCTGAGAGGTGTCTCAACTTTATATTTCTTACATTTCTAAGAATATTTTATAATAATATTTATTTTTCTATTAGGCACTTATTATTTATTAGTAGATACTAAATACTGTGGGTTGAACAACTTTTCCAGAACGAATACGCATTGCACATAATATTATTATAATACTATTTTAATATTAAATCATACATTATTATTGTTGTTAAAAATAAAGTCTAAATGTTTTCAAAATTGTATCTAGTGATGGATAGTAACAATACATTTTATTCTTGTTAGTTTTTAACTGTAATTATAACAATTTATGAGGTACTTTTTAAAGTATTTTTTATTGAAAATTAAATATTGGTCCCGACATAAATTATTTCAATGCAACGATATGAAAGGTCGACGATACATGATATTAACTTGTGCTTTTTAGAACGTAAAAATAACTAAAAAAACAATTTCGAATCTCAACGAAAAACTACTTTGGGTAGGTCGTGTAGTTTGTATCAGGCGTTTCTCTCGCGGCGTACTATAACAGCGTTTACAATCGACCTTTGTTTGTGTCACGCTCGCTATGGGGTTTCTGACCGCTAACCGAAAATGTGTGCCTTTTTTATCATACTACAATAACAGTCGTTGTGTTCAGGAAACCGCGGTCTTTATCACCCGTCTTAATGCGAAATCCGTAGTTGTAGTTGTCGCTGAAACGTGTGTGTATGTCGAAGCCTAAAATAAAATATTTTATGAAAATGTGTCAAGAAAACATAATAATAATTATTTTATTTTATTTTAGTTGTATTTTTTTCTTAAAACCAAGTTTTACAGGTTTTTATTGAAGTAAAATTAATTTTACCTATAAATTATTTTACTAATTACACGTGAAACATTGGATTATGAACAACTACAATAAAGATACAGTATGAAAATATGTGTATTTTATTGAACGTCTGAATTTTGGATTGTAAGACAAATTAGACGCACAGTGCACACAAATAACGAAATCCATTTCATATTCTTAAATTAAAATATAAAATCATAAAATATATTTTACAATTGTTTTATTTTATTATTGCAAATTTAATAACATTTGTCCAGTGGCGGGTCCAGAGTTTTCGAATAAAAGTTGTGTCTGAGTTCTATAGTTTAGTCAACGATCCAATTGAGATTTTTCGTGCGAAAATTCTTCATTAAATATCAAAACTTTCCTCTCGTTCCGTGAATCTTCGAAAAATATAATACAATAACAGTTTCTCGACGACAACAATTCAACAAATATGCTTTTACACACTGACAATTGATATTAAAATAGTATTCCGAGAAACCCTAACGATCGCAGGTACTATTAAAACATTACTTATATATGTATGTAGTACATAATATAATATGTATATATTAATATAATAATTTAATATAACTTTTTGAAATAAACTGCAGAAATCTCGATATGGAAATGTCATATTCCTTAAAACTTCTAAATATTACAATTGAATACATTCATTAATCATCAGCCCTCATAATATAATATTTTATAGTAATTATACTATTAATTAGATTTACAATTATATCATAATGTACGTAAATGCTAGTACATTAAACCAATCGCATGTATGACCATATTGTAGTGTTCTTTTATGAACAAAAATAATCGAAGTTTTTGAATTTTCCTGACATAACAATATTACAATTTCGCATATAGCATAGTAGCGTATTTCCGGCCGACTGAGACGCACAAAAGCATTGAAAAGAACGTTCTTGACTGTTTATTTTTATTATTACGGTTGTCGTGCATATTTCGTGTGTTCATGTCGAAAATGAGTTTACGCGACCTGGTCGACCGGCAGAAAAATAAAGTGCACTCAAAGAGAATGTATAAATACTAGTTTGAAACACCACATGTGTTTCGAATGAGTTTGGCATTTTTTTCCCATTATTATTATTTCTATTTGAATTGAAAACGTGCGTACGTAAACAATATTATGGTTTATCTGACCGTATAAGATAACCAGCGTTCGAGATTAAAAGTGAAATGCTGGATACTGTAGTCGTTTAACCCTTGTTTTGTGGTAGTCGTCGGATATGTGATCACGTCGAACGTACGTGGTACGTATATAATATATACCTATACGACTCGACTGTATTTATTTCTCGTGGTCGGCCGACCGGCAGTTAATATTGGATTCGTGTAAATAATAATGTACTTAGTATGATGCTATATAGCTGTTACCATTTCGTCGAATTCCGCAAGACAATAATTTCGTAGTATATTAATATTATATTATGGTACTATGATATACAAAACGTGCGCGTATTTATGAACGCTTAAAATGATATCCAATTTTTGTGAGAGTAGGGGTGATGGAATTTTAAGCCTCACCAGTAACCTGTGTCTGGTTGATTACGCCCCTTCCCAATTCCCTTTGACGTCTGAATATTATGACAAAACAGTTACAAGCAATTATTAATAATGAATATTTCAACTAGCGAAATCATTTCATTATTATTCAATATTTAATAATAAGCATCCAGAGTATATCTCATAGTCTACTCGGATTTCTTCAACGTAACTGGGCGTATCGATGATCTTAGTTTGGGCCACATGGTCCATATAGATAATACATAAAATTGTTTATTTATTCATATCTTATATTATAAATCATGATTCATGAGTCTATGATTATCTCTTAAATGTTCACCCTAACTGCAGCTTAAGGTTTTTTTAACATATTTTTTCCTACAATGTGCGGATAAGTGAATACAAAATACATCACAAAATTCGTATTCGTAATTATTACGGACAATCTTCTTGTTTGAAAATAATAAACAATTAATTAAAGAAAACGACTTCCGGTCGTCGCTGAGATCAGGATTCGGGAGTGTTTAACACGAGCAATAAAACAACATTTATTGAATTACAGCTGCATCGAAGCACTGAAAGTTGTGCTCAGTAAAGGCACACTGTTTTTTCGAGTCGACAAAAAAACATTTAGACGACGTAAAAAAATGCCCATCGTTTATTGTAGGTACTTACAAATAGCGTTTTTCATCTAAAACTGAAAAGTAGAAGATAATGGATATTATTAATTCTGGGAATTATTGCGAACTGGTATAATATTGTAATATTGTAATATCTTTGTATTTAGAATAAACAATGATGGGCGGCGAGTGCTGGCGTTGTGCAATTTTTATTATGCATCTATAGTACGTGATGTATTTTATTTTGAAACTCGTTAACTCGCCGCCCGGGCTCGTCAATAATATACAACGCCAAGGAAACGACAACAGGCCGCCGCTGATCGAACGGTAGAGGATAATAACTATCTTAATAACCAGAGGCCGGCATTGTATACACTAAAAAAGTGCTAAATATGATGAAAATGACAAAATATGTGCAAGAAAATGCACAAAAATATTGAAAATGCAGTAGGTAGGTTTAGGCATCAAACAATGTGCACCAAATTATTAAAAATACTTAATGAACATCAAAACAAGAAGATTAAACCAGGCCTAATCAAAATTCTATCATAAACCACAGTAGTAGCCAGCTAATTATTTATTTTCTTTAATAGTAATTAGCAGCATAGATACTTAATATTAGAAATATAATTTTCGATTGTTATGTATTAAGAATTTTTTCTGTGATAATTTCAAATTAATTGTTGTTTGACATTAATTATTATTATTGTCTTTATAGTAAAGAGAAAATAGTTTATTTATTAAGACTTAGGTATAGCAAATATGCAAATGGATGCTCTAATAACTAATCATGCCTTAACCCTTCAAATATGCATAAAATTTGGTCTATGAAATCAGAATCATTTGAAACGCCCACATTTCAAATCCTCGTGGTCGTGCATACACTCAGTTTGAATATGCAAACGCATATAATTTCGGTATTTAGTAACAACCATCATTGTTATCTCGGTTTCGTCGAAATAAAAAAAACGATTACCAGTGAAATGCCCGCAGTCCGCATGTTGCTTGGTGGAAAATATTTTCAAGTGAGGTTGTAGTTGTTGCCTTATTGTTGTGATTAGTATTTGAATAATTGACATGTGTCGTTTTCGTCATGATAAATTCAATTATGTGCAGGTTCCTTCCTATCGATGCTGAAATTTCTAGGGGTACCCAAAACTCTTCAGGTTTTGAGTTTATACGAATAGTTGGCACGAATAATAATTTGTGAGTGTGGGATACGTTCATAATGTGTGTGTATTAAGGAAGCGTTAAAAATGTCATTCGACCCAGATTCTCTGATTTTCAGACACCCATGTATATATGTATTGGTTAGGGTTAATGTATGTTGTTGCGACCGGAAACAGTTTTTGTTTTTATAATGAAAAAACTTTTTCGGCTTAGAGGCGTAGATCGTAAATTGTAGTCATTTTTCAGAATCTCCTTTAGTCTTCAATTTAAATCGTCAAGGACAAGAGCACCGTAACACTCGACCCGGTTTGAACACCAACCGAGCCGACTTGAAATCTGTATGTATAGATAATATCGGAATCTTTTTCTTTATTCAATTTGTTACGCTATTGTGGCACATGTGGGGATTCACATAGCATATGTTCGGGTGTCCCATTAATTGTGCAAGAATACAAATATTTTTCAGAATATTTATTATCATCGAATCAGCAACTATTCACAAAGGAATAAAAAAAGGTTCGTTTTGCCTGAAAAAAAAAACGGTCCATTTGCGATCCTCTATAGATGCCGAACTCTGTCTTGGTGTTCTTATTATACGTACGTATATACTAACCTACTACCTACGTCTCTAAAGAGAACATGGATAATAATGGCTTTTTGGTAATTTATACGTTGTTTTTATCCAACTGTTTTTTTCTGTTTTTTTTTTTTNNTTTTTTTTTAATTTATACTTTTTTTTTTTTTTACTTTTTTTTTTTTTTTTTTTTTTTTTTTTGAGGGACCGAATTCCATGGATTTTAGACATTTATTCAGGTTATTTTATTATGGTCCAAGTAAACGAATTTTGGCGATCATCACGAGTTTCAGCCACTTGTAGGAGGGTGTGTGTATGGTTTTTACAATTCTACGTGCTCGCGCTTAAACTGGTAAATTTTCATCCTCGAAGTACGTGACTACGGTTGGTACGTCGTGGTGTGGAGGTGTAAAGCATCATAATAATTATCGTGTGTGTGTGTGTGTGTGTGTGTATAGTTGTCCGTTTTCCCCCACAACGTGGTGTGTATTGTGTAGTTGCCATTCGCTGCAAATCACCGGTGCATCAGTCGTATTATAGGTATTTATTACTCTATATGGAGGCGCGGCGTGGTGGTGTAGGCATGTGATCTGAGGCGGCGGCGACTGTGCCATTGTACACGACAACAATAATAAATCCGCAGTTTAGTTGGGGTCCGTGGTCGGTCATTTTAAACATTATACTATATGACGTTATTGTTGCCTAAATTATTGTCATACCGCGTTTCAGGTGTATAAATGCACGAGTCAGGTAGGCATATACGATTACACACACTGCACCGCTGTGATGTAGATAGTAGGTACCGCCACGGCGGCGGTGGGTGCAATTATGTAAATCGTATTACTGCACGCGACCACCCCGCTCGGCGGCGAGCGCGCGGATGCGCTTTTCTACTCCGTCGTGGTTTTTTATTATTTTTATTACATATTTTTTCTCGTATAATATAATATTATTTCGATTAACGTGATAGCGCGTGTGGGACACGAGCCACTCGTTACGTATTTTATTGATAGTGACAACACGGGGCACGTGCCAACCGTAGTCACATGACGCTCTGCTCACCGCCGACTCGTGGGTGACGACGAACCGACGCCGTTGTGTGTTGCGGGGGGCGGCGGTCAGCGGACTGCTATTCGATGCGCGGGCGGTGCGGCGCCCCCTTTTTCCGTTTCATTTCGCACGCACTTACCCCGGTCGGCCGGGATCACCGCCAGCGACCCTCCAACCACCCTCCCCACGATGCACAAGCTCGCGCCCGCGTCCCGGTCCAGAGGTATTTTTAATAATATTATTATTGATATTACCGACGATTTTACGTACGTAGGCAGCGAGCGGGTAGTGGATGAGGTTCAAGCTCGCGCACACACGTGACGCAAGTAGCGATTAATTACTACACCGATTAACGATAATATTGTTATACCGGTCTGCGGCGGCGGTGCAGCTCTGTGTATATCGCTACTGCAGCTCCATTTACCTGCACCGGTGTGTCGCGGTCGCCGCCGCTGCCGTCCGACTGGGGGACGTCGTCAATAACATTAAGAATAATATATATACTAATAATAATAATAATAAAATTAAGAATAGTAAATAGAATAGAAATAGTAATATTATGTAATAATCATATACCTACCTTTCGTCGCGTCCCGCGTATAGATTAATAACAACACCTTTTATCAGTAAGTTCACTACATTGACACTTCTGTCGGTTGTGTACAAAAATAATAAAATATGAATTCGAGTGCAACACTGCGAGCAAGTCAAGCAGCACTTAACAATAATTTTGTCGCTGCATTTATTTATTTAGTGGAACGATTCACTGTAGTTTTAGAACCCGTAGACTAGCAGAAAAAAAACCTATCTATATGAGACGACAATAGCCGGCTATTATATTGTACCATTTCTTTATCGGCAGGGGCCAGAGAAGTGGTTGAGGCGTAGGCTTTTGAGCGTCTGGTGCTAAATCGCATGCATCGATAAAATATAATATTAGAACGATACGAATGCTGGAGTGGAGTGTGGGCTCTCGGGGTGTGCCTGTCTACAATGGTTGATGATAATAATATATTTATAATATGTAATATACGTGACTCGGGCACCACTCAAGACTCACTCCCGTTCGCGGACGCGACAGAGGCGGTGCGTTTTATAATTCAATATCATACATAAATATTTTATTATTATTATTATTATTATTACTATATACCGTCGTCGTCGTCGTCGCCGTCGGTCAAATTGTCGTCGCCCGTTGCGGCGGTGGGTCGGCGGGTTGGGTTGTCGGGATGCTCACCGGGCGGGTTGCTATATACTTACCGCCGAGTGGGTGGGCGGGAGGACAGGCACCACTCGTTCGCGCGCGCAAGTGTGTGTGTGTGTGGGTGCGTGCGTGTGTGTTGTTTGACTTTGCGCGATATCGATTCCGTGCCCGCCGTATACCCGTTTGTCCACGTTATTATTATATAATAATATTACCTATTTGTACATTATATTATGTATATCGCGTTACCTCCCTGCACCGTAACACCATTATTACTGTCGATATTATTATCATTATTGTTAATAGGAAATTGCGGAGGGGCGGAGTAGTAGGAGTTATGCTCTTCGGATATAGTGATAAAGCGTGCGAATCTAACCATCGGTTTTTGGTGTATATAGCGTATTTTCCCGATGATTTATAAACTATACCTATGTGGCTATGTATATTAAATGACGATGTGTACATATAATATGTCCTATATATAGTGTAGGTACCTACTACTTGATAAAGTTGGCTATTGATATAATAATATCGTTTTTTTCCTGTCGACGGCAGTATAAACTATAATACATTGTGATGATCGATAACTGTCGTCGATATAATAAGTATAGACTATAGATAACATTTCCTATCGAAGAAAACGTGGTCAGGTCATATACATTGACGCGTCTTGCATGTTACGCGAGTTCTAAAATGTATGTGTGATTGTGTTGGTAGCGAGGTTGGTAGATTATAGGTACCTATAACCTTTTTTTTTAGTTAACTTGCATTTTCACCTTTCGGACACACCCTCTCCTTTGTACTAACATGGTATTGCATAATTGATGAAACACTGTGGATGCAACAACGAAGATTATTATTACCAGACTTTGAAATCATGAAGTATAAAAAGTTTTTATTTGCATTGGAAGTTAAGCGAGTTTTGGCGAGAACGCAAAATTAAGATGCTAGAAAAGCGATTTTAAAAACAGTTGATTACAGTACTTATTTTATAGTTTCAAGATATTGTGGTATAAGTAGCACAATACTGCTATAGCTCGTCGTTATCATGGTATTATCGTTTTACCACCAACGTTTTTATTTTTATTTAATTAGATTTTTTTCGCGGTCAGGCGAGTTAGTTGCGGTTTTGTCATTAACACGAACATTATAATTGATTACCTATATTATTTTATTTAACAATATCATAATGACAATATGCTAAGTAGTGAAACAAATTATACGCACTATGTCACTTACAAATTACTTACGTACTTTCCTACATTTTACACCACGGTCGTCTCTTTTCCCTGTTGTACGATACCAAACGCAAACATTGCACTGACTAGTGTTGAGTGATTAATAGTTGGTTACTCACTCGAGACTAAAGACGAAAACCAGATTATGATTGCTCCCTAATTATTAGGGTTTAATTTATTATTTAAATATGCCTGATATAAATCTAACGTTGAGTGCTACTTGACTATGCCGATCCGATTAGTTGTGTTTAATCTGAATCCTCTGTTAATACTTTAAGGTGTATTAAACTAGCCAAACTAGGTATTAAAGTGTACTAAAAGTAACCCCAGCATCAATTATTTAGTTTTAGGGCAGTATATTTTATATTATTTGCCATTGCTGTACACGTATATAATTATTTTGCTTTTAGATATAGTGTCTGATATGTCGTACCGTAAAATCAAAACTAACTTTTTACTGACTATCACATATTATAGCAGCTACTATAGCTACAGTATCTACTATTATATTAATTAACTTATTTTATTTTTAGTAATGCCGACGTAGACAATTTCACTAATTGTTCCTCGGGTTGTACACCAATTTTCAATCCTAAATTTTCGAAATAAACCTAGAACTTTTGGCTTTTGCGGGCTATTGTGTTGTAACACAAAAACGTGTGTAGTATACCGTCGCTCATTGTATACTTATTTTTCGCTATTTGAAAGTGGCGGGTTTGTAGACCTGCCGATCAGGAGTATATGCGCGCGGTTGTCTCGGTTTGGAAATACGGTCATTGTGTTGGAAGTCACTAAAAAGACAGCTTTTGTGATTGAAATCTCTGTACGTTAGGGTTCTGGCCACCCGGGGGGTCTCGCGTGTAGGTCGTCGAATCCCGTAGGGACGGCTCTATTATACGCCTTTTCGGTAAGTAAATATCCAGGGTAGAGGATTCAATGACATACTCAATCTATATATATATATATATATCCATGGATTGTAAACCTTGTGTATACGAAATTATAGTACGTCAAGTAGGGTTAGGTTATAGTGGTATATGTGTTATATTGCAGAATAATCTGAATATATAAGTAGGTTATCTATAGTATAATGTTATATTGTAATATAGATTGAAAAACGAATGCGATTTGTATTATTTTATTCCATATTGTTTATCTGGCTAATTGATTGTATCGTATCCCAAGTGATATTTACGGCATTTAACGTATTTAGGTAACTCCGCATGTTAAGTTAATTATTTCACCAGTACGACCCGGGCTTAAGTTCGGGCAATGCAGGAGGCTGCTGTGGTAGAATCCATTGCCCGTGTACCTAATAATTATACGTAATTATATTATTATTATACTCCACGGGAATAAATACCTGCTGGCCCCGGATGTCTGGACCGCCGGTGGTGTCCGATATCGATATGCCTGCGGAAATCCGTTATCGTATACCCTCGTCGTGCCTTTGGTGCGGACGTATATTGGCAGATTGCAGAAAACAAATTCTGACCGCTGTCCGTAAAATGTTGCGTTTGTGTGTGTATACATAACATAATATGATATAATATAATGTAATGTATCATCATTTAATCATTTGTAAAAGGTAATTTATATTCACCCGCGGGACGACAGTGTATATATCTATACTATGACGTAGAGTCCTATAATATAATAATATCGATCCTTGCCAATCGAGCACATTCTCGCCTAAGCATTTGTATCATTATTTATTTTTCCTTGAAACTTTATCTTGTTGTAGTATATAGACGCGCGACGGGGAACCCGCGCCATCAGAATCGCCGAATCTGAGTAGGATCGAATTACACGCGTATTTTTGAGAGTGAGTCGAGGTAGACTCGTGTAGTCGTGTTATAACGTTTGAACGTCTTGACAAGGGATCATTTGCGTCCGACCGACTCGACAGTGCCGATTCGATGACGGCCGTCTTGGCGTCTTGTACAAGTATAATAATATATTTAATAGAATGTGTCATTTAGGCGCGTAAAATAATAAATTGTCCATTTATGTAGTGTAAAACTGTTTTAAAACGAATATCGGAAATAAAGTCCTCAATATTTTGTATTAAAATATTTAGCGCTTCTTCGTGGCCAATTAAAATAGTATATTATCCCTACTGTATTATAATATAAGCTTCAATTTACAATATATTAGTTATTACAGAGATTAACATTAGGTAGAACAATATACAGGTACAAAATAATTTTTGTCAGTAGCTTAGCAAATTAAAGCGATGTGATGTAACTATGTGATCTTAATTTTTAGTAATAACTGATAACTAATAAAAATTGTTGTCTCGTGTAAATACTTCATAAAATAATTAAAGTCTTGTATACTGTTTAGCCAAAAAATAGGAAATAATAATGTCTTAAGCATTACCGACAGATTAAAGTACGGTCAACGCCCTTAAATCTGAAGTTAAAATTTGTCACTAATTGAAATTAGACAATCAACGTATAAAAATACCTCATATAGAGCTTAGCGTCGCTTCAGTTTTTGAGAGGGGGAGGGGCAAAAATGTTGACCAGCCAATAATAAAACTGAAAACAAAACATTTACATTTTTATCTCCATAGCCTTGCCATAGACTATAATTCTTCTATTATCAAAATTAAAAATACTTAATAAATTATCATTTTAAAAATTAATTGTCAGCCAAAGGCCATAGCTGCCCCGAAGTTTATTTATAAAAATAATAAAAAAATAATAATACTTAATATACAGATAGAAATACCTTATAATTATTTACTTATTAGTAAGAGCCACGAATCATAGTTAAATTTTATTTAGCAATGACATGAATCATGTTTGAGGGCTTGCTGCCCAAAACTAGACCGACACCAGCCCACCAGCCCATACTCTGTCCGATAGCGGCCCTCGTATCACAAGGGGGGGGACAAATGTCTAACTTGCTCCACCCCCCCCCCCAAAAAAAAATTAAAAAAAATTACGCCACTGATATAGAGCAAATGGTGCAAACTTGATTAAGAAACATTTATAAACAATTTATGACTTCTATGAGTTTAGTATAAATATCATTGAAAAAGTTAAAAGTAGGTTGTGTTTACAAAAGGTGT
>PVMI01031829.1:0-21535 GCA_008528875.1 Aulacorthum solani | reverse complement strand
TATACAGTCTGAACCCTCTGAATAACAGACACCTCCAATTGACGGACAAAATTTTGGTGACCGAGAGTGTCCAATATTTAAAGGTTTCACTGTAGTTTTAAATATTTTTCTCTATACATTATACAAACAGATTTATTACATTTTATTGGTATTTGGTATACCTACCACAGACTAAGTATTACTGACAACTGTATATGACATAATTACAATTTGATTTACAATAACTTGTAACATGTAATGTGTTTCATCATGAAATTATGTCATTATAACAAGATTGATCACATTTGAGTCCCGTGAACCAGTACAGACTTTATTTAAAAATATTTCAATGAACCAATGAAAATATAAATGTTTGATGTATAATTTGATTGAGGGTTGTTAGAAATTATAATGCATGTTGGCATGTCGTCATGCTGCAACTCAGATGTTTCTACTTTTTAAGTTAATCTGTTGTCAAGTATAAACTCTGCGGTATTTAATTTACGCAGAACTATATGACATATAGGTATATACAACAACCATTATCCAACCACCGATTTACCATTAAGTTTTAAACTTTTAAAGTGAAGGTGTTATAAGTCAACGAAGAGTGATCATAGAATTGCAGTGTTTGGTTAAAACTGAATGATGCTACATTGACTACCTTCTTACATTTTTTTTTTATTGTTTTTGCATTGCTATTGCAGCACAAAGTATATAAGTCGCAAGTGGAGTAGGTATACTATACACAGAGTCCAATGATTGACATAAATCGTACATAATATGTTGAGCATTCACACGGAACAATATTATGTATATTATACAACTGTACAAGGTTGCCATGTAAGTTTTTTTTTTCGTCAGACCGGCAAAAGAGGTAATATTAACTCACTTTATTATGTACGTGAAGATAATATAATGATCGACCGCGGATTATAATCCGTTTGTGGTGCGGCCGGGCGACCGACGATGGGTTGTCCGTGGTGTGCACGCGTTAAACGGCGACCAGCAGTCTCGAGGTTTTATTACGTGAAGACTGCAGAAGAGGTTTTTATTATATTTAATACTTTATACATATCATATATATATATATGTGTATGTATACATACACAGAGCTGCTGGTTCTTTCTCTCTGTCTTATTTAGTATTAATAGACATACCTGAGTTTTTACTGTGCACTTATAATTTATAAACCCGTTGTTTTTTCCTTTCCCCCGGCCCCCGTATCCCGATTCTTTTCTTCTTCTTCTTCTTCTTCTACTTCGCTTGCTTCTCCTCCGTCTTATATGTTTCTACATGTCCTCTGTCTCCTTCTCTTCTTCCTTCTTCCCAGTCCCGTCTCCCGCCTCCCCGTGCAGCACGCTCATGCATTATTTCTATTATATAGAGGCACTATATAGTCGCATTAAATCAACTTCGGTGTACTTGTGTGCGCGAGTTTGTGCTGTGGTAGATGTAAAAAAAAAAAAACTAAGAGAGAAAACGAAATGAAAAAATATAAAAAGAATCTCGCGGTAATAATTTAATATAAATATAGTAGCGGGGGGATATTGAAAAGTCAAATAAAGAAGAATAAATAAATAATAAAACCGGAGCGTTTATAGCGTGTGCCCGATCTCCGGAGCCAGATAGAACTCTCGGCCGTGATTAATGGTCGGCCATAAAGTTCGAAGAAACAAATACCCCGAGACTTGGAGATTGATGAATTTACTGAGTCGGCCTCGTCCGAGCGGACACCTCAATGTCATCAAGAGATAATATAATGTTATTTTTTTTCTTTTTCGAAATCGCTCTTTATTGGTCGTAAACGTTTTTACCGTGTAATGTTTGCAGACGGCGGTGAATGGAATGCAATCGTAGAGCCCGGCTTACGCGTGTCCAGCGCCTGATCAAAGAACCTGTGCGGTCCGCGTGGCGACGTAACTCGTAAGGGCTGCTGTTGTTGCAGCGTGTGTGTAGGTAGGTAGTTGATTCCGACTATTTCGTCTTTCATCTTTTATAATATATATATATATATATATAATATACATAATGCGTTATGCGTTCGCTACGGTCCTTTCATTATTCCCATCCGAATACAAATTTACCACGTTTGTTCGGTGCACGAAATATTCTTCTAAACACGCTATCAAATTATTTTGACAGCTATATGGGCTGCGTACAAATAATGATGACGGTAATAAAAACAAATTACATATATAGTATTATAATTATATGGTCTAGGGGAAGTGCGTTGGCCGATTATAATAATATAATGTCTAAATATTGATAATTGACGACTAATCAACTATCTGTTGACTGTTACTTAATACTTATATATAATTTATAACATAATAAACTATAATACAACGTTTGGGACAAGTGGTGAAAAGAGTAAAATCTGCAAAGCATTAGGTACCTATACTACTTGCATATATGAATGTATGTAAATTAATTATGAAATACTCTATTTATATATTACGTGTATTATAAATTATTCTGAATGGAAACGTTTTAGCTCTATAATAAAAATATATATTCATAGAAATAAAATAATATATACAATTATTATATATTATACGAAATACGAATGACTCTTTGGCATATGGGATGTTTTGTAAGTAGATAATAACTAATATTATTTCATTTGAACGCCGTTGGTAATTTTTAAGAAATAAGAATATTATATAACTAGATAACTAAATAGTAGTTACTTACTTCCAAAGATAGTAATATTCAACTGAAGCGTTATTTATACTATTATTACTTTGACTTCAAGGATAGAATTATTTACACTGCGAAACCGCTTTTAAATAATTCTAAAAACATTATTTATACATGTTTCGACAACATATGCATGTATAATAATATCAATACTCTTGCAACAACAGTAAATGAAAAAAATGTTAAACTTAAGTTTAAATTTTATTTCATTGCTGTGATATAGATAATACAATCTACGTGGACTTTTTAGTACTGGTAGCGTTATTGTATATAGTTTTTTATTTAAGTTTATATACATAAAGGTACATAACATATTATATCTGATATATAATATATGTATATACATATTCTAATAGTGCATGTATTATTTTAATTAGAACATCATGTTATAATTGGGTATTTTACTATTTATGTTATGCTTATGAGTTATGACACATAATAATTTTTAAAAAATGCTTACTAGGTAGAAAATGAAGTATTTTAGGTATAGATACGTTACCTATGCTAATGTAATAATATGCTAATGCACTAATATGTGTATTATAGATTATTTTACTAAGATATCAAACAGTATATACAGTATATGCGTAATGATGTAGTGAATAATAGTAGACCCTATTTGTTTTATCAAACATGAAATTAAAAAAAAATTACTGACCTTCTCATCAAAAAATATAATTTTTTATTAAAAACTCTAAAACTACTACTAAAATAGGTACAATTCGAACTTTGAAAAAAACGATGTATTTACAATTTATAATAGGTGTATAAATTAATAAAATGTGTAGTATGTAATGCCTAATGAAGTAATGTAGGTATAAGAGTACGTAATACTCATAACTCATAAGTCATCAGTCATAGCATTAACAATACTTGTTACAAACGATTATGTGGTATGATAAGTTACGGCTTATGTGTCATGAATATCATAGGCATCATTGTAATTATGTTTTTATACGACACATAGAAGTATACTATAGTCTATTATAGCTGGCTAAAGTAGCAGGTTTAGCCGGTTCACAGGATTTATTGATTATGATTAATCATTTCATAAAGAATGTGAGTTATTTCTGGTTAATTTGTCCAATAATTTATACAATTCAAGCAATTATAACTTTACTTTGAAATTATTATAAAGATATATTTTTAAGGTCATAGTAATACAGCAATAGAATTATGATTTTCAGCGTATTCAAAACCTTATTG
The DNA here is from genome assembly GCA_008528875.1 of Aulacorthum solani. Classification (NCBI taxonomy): domain Eukaryota; kingdom Metazoa; phylum Arthropoda; class Insecta; order Hemiptera; family Aphididae; genus Aulacorthum; species Aulacorthum solani. The sequence goes on along the minus strand of PVMI01031829.1, from coordinate 17,647 downwards.
CTATCTCAAAATACCTAATGACTTATGTCTTATATAATATATTGTATGTTGATCTTATTTATATCATTGTGTTTGTCATATATGAAGAAAATACAAAATTTGACCTCTTTATATTATATGCGTAAAATATTTACTTGAATTTGAGCATTTGACATAAATTTTAAATATTTATTTCAGTCTGGTCCTCCAAACGACTAGGACGAGAAATGTATTAATTTGTATCTATCATAAGAATTGTAGGTAATTAAAGTGTATTTTTTTTTTTTGAACCAATATTTTAATTATGATTGATAACTTTATCAAAATTATTCACAATGTTCTGGTACATCTAAGAAGTCAAATATTTAATCTAAACGAGCATACACATATGCACATGTGTGGAGTTGAAATGTTTCCATTAAAATGATTCCTGTTCTTAAGTGGTCTGACGCAAAGACCTATAAAGGTAGGTCTCTTTTTATAGGTATGTGGTCTGACATCATTTGAGTTGTCTATTAGGTAGCTTGAATGGTTGCTAGATGTAGTGTCGCTCCAGTATTATTTCATATTTAAGAGCAACTTGGTGATTTCTTCTGCAACTCTAGGTTAAAGTAAGCTTAATCAGCAACATATCATTAGTGTAAAATAGTTGTTCCTTTTGAACCGATATGTAGTGATAACTTTGCAACAGCCAACATTTTAACATTATTGTAGATGATTCTGATATTAAATATCATAAGTCAAAAATCAGTTTCATAATAGTTATACGTACATACATATGTACATATGGGATGTATGTTTTCTATAGATACTTTGAAATGAAGTTCGACTAGCGCCAGTGATTCCCCACTTAGATAGTGCCCCCCAGGAGGGGGGCGTAAACATATTTCTAGTGAAACCCAAGTAGTCATCATGGTGTAAACATTTTTTTTAATTATTTACATATACGAGAGAAAGAACAAAAATTAATAATGACCAGTTACTGGGTATATTTGATTAAGACTAGTAATCTCAACCGCGTATAGGTATCTAACTATTAAGTTATTTTTTTCTTTTGGAGGGGACTTTTGAAAATCTTTAAGGGAAAGGGAATAAAAAAGGCTTGGAAACAGTGGGCTAGCCAATAAAGTGTACGCATTTTGTATTTAATCTGCGATCTTTATCATCCGACATTAAAAATACGCAACAGTGTTAAAAACAAATATTTTATTTTAGAAATATGATAATTTCTATTCGATATTATATTAATTAAAATAGCTAAAAAATTAATTTTTGACTCATATGAAATTGTATTAAAAATTACGACGTTCTCCATACAAACATATTTATTTATGATATGGGAACTATACTAATCGTTCAGCACAAAAAATATTTGAAAGAAAATTGATTTACTAAAAAAAAAAAAAGTTATTATGAACGAAATTATATTTAATTTGAACTAATTTGAATAATAAGTTTAAATATATCATATTTACTATGTTATATTTATAGTAATAATGGTAATAGAATTAATAGATATAAGTGTATAACTTATAAGTTATAAGTAACAGGTAATCGTTTAAAAAAATCATTTAATTTTACTGCCTCTACCTTTTCAGTTAAATCAAGAAATACATTACATTACCCTGAATTACACACATACTTCCACGAGCTGAACAAACAAGATCAAGAGATCACGTTCATAAATAAAATGGACGATAATCACTTCATGTCAGTGCAACCGTCACGTACCGACGTTTATGCCTCTATCTTTACAAAATATGTTGGCCACACTAACTATTGTTTAATGATGACAACTCCACCTACATTTTCAAATCTATTTTCTGTTAATAATCCAAGATGTATATACAAGGTTTTCAACATTTATGAATATAAACATAATAATATAATAAATATTATGAAAATAATTATCTTTAATCTCAAAATGTTCATAAAAATAATTAGATATTTAAAAAAAAAAGTATTTTAATACCTAAAAACTAATTTATAATAGTATAATACTACCATTATGTACGAGTTGAGCCAGTTGATATATTCATTTAAAATCTAGTAAATCTATAATATGTGTAATGTTTATAGTAAATAGTTATATATTTATTATTTAGTGACTCATTATTTTTATTTTTATATACATAAACCTCGATACAAATTTAAATGTGCCATCATATTTCGTTGATGAATTCAGTTTGTTGATAAAAATTAGCAAAATAATTTTTTCAAAATCGACTATATTAATATTTAGTTTTGAATGTGTAAAATAATTATTAATATATTTATCATTTTATATAATATGTTATACACATAACAATTAGCAGTCAAAGCTCAATCACATTAAAACGATATATTCGTTCAAACAGGCGACATCGATGACACATAGAATAAAAACTAATAGTTATCTAGTTTTCTGAAAATATGTAGGTATAATAGGTTCTATTATAATTCATAAACTTGTATTATTATAACATTATAATTTGTCAAAAAAAGACAACTGACTATTGTTTATTAGATATCTATTAATTACTGTTATCTAAATATAAAAATATTATTTTAAAGTTGGATGTCTAAGACATTTTTGAAAAGTACAATATTATAGAATTTAAGTAAGAACAAAAATTAATAATAACAAAAAAAACTTAGATAAAATATAGTTAATTAATAATGTTAGTAGGTATATTATTGAAATATAATTGATTTGGCTTATTAACTAATTGGGTATATCTATCTATTTTATTGTAGGTACATAATTAATCATTAGGTATATTGCAGTATTAATTCATTTAAACCTGAGGAATAATGCGTCGTATATTCTTATAAATAACAATATTATATAACATAATATTTTTATTCTTCTTATTTTGTTGGCAAGGTTTTTTTGTATTATTAGTAATTCTACCTATAATAGTAGCTATTATATATGTTTTTATAATTTTAATTTTTTTTCGTATCTTTGTTATTGTATTTTTCGAACTTTTTTTATGTAACTTAAATTAACTAATTAAATATTTGCGTATTTGCTTATGATGGTATTAAGTACTATTTTAGTTTATTTTATTTTTCCATGTAATTTGTCACTACAGATATTATTTTAAATAATCACAGTTATTATTTATTTTGAATTATTGATTATTTTACCTTATTTTTAAATTTACTTATTAAATAATAATATTATGCTAAGAAATGCAGATTTATCTTACTATAAATAATGTAAAGACTAAAGAAGCTGATTTATTATTGCTATTTTCTTATAAAATGCTATATTTATTTATTTATTTATTTTTCATCGCATAACTTGCTTTACTTATAAGTAAAGTAAATTATGTGATGGTTGCACCTATATCTTATATCAAGTTATAGCGTATCATAGACCTGCAGTGCCTTATTATGTAGGTAGATAATACTATATATTTTATAAAAGTGTAAACAATGGTAATAACTATAGATTTATTTGTTAGTGTTAATAATTTTAAAAATGTTGATGAGTTTGCATTATAAATATTTTTTTTATTGTTTTTTCATTAAAATAACTGAACATCGTTTTATTGTATAGATAAATACCTAAACGATAAACGAATTTGTTTGATTCCTTATCCACTAGTTGCCGCAATAAGTAATTACCATATTAAATAATCGCGTAGTTTCAATTAAAGCGAAAAATGTGTTCAAATATGTAAATAACCCCGTTGCATCACAATCGACCGACCTTATCGCGTGACCGCATACATATATATATATACGGGACACACACATACACATATTATATACATACATATAGGCATATCCATTATTACTATAGTAATGTTGGTATATACTTAACAGTTATGCCTACCGTCGCTGTTGGTATCAAGTTCAAGGTAGGTATATACCCGAGAATGAAAGCCATTTATCCGTTGCCTACGCAGGATCGATTTAGAAAATCAGAACTTTCAGTCAAAATCAATAACTGGAATACCTAATATATAGAATCTAACACCGATTTTTTGCTTTTGTTTTCTAGTATCCATTCAAACACAGATCAATTACATTTTTGAAAACATTGCCGGAGCCGAAAACCAAACTTTGGTATCTATTCAATATTTATCGATATGTCACAATGTATCGATTGGTCGCGATTCTGGGTGATAAAACCAGTCGCATATCTTGTAAAAGGATTCGGCCGTGTATAATTTACTTACCATAGGGGTATTCCATTGTCTATGATAATATAATATTATAGTGCACTACTAACAGAGATTCGTCACGAACCGATCTGATTCGATGACGGCCACAGAAATGATTATAATATATTATAGCTCGGCGTACACATTGTGCTCGGCGGCAATGGGTTGCCGGGGGCGATAATTTGTGGTATTAATTTTTCCCGTCCGAATTTTACGCACCGACAGAAATGATATTATATTATATTAGTACTATGATCTTGGGCTTTGTCGCACGCGATCCTAGCCTCAGCTCCTCGTGCTGGTTTTGCCGACAAACGTCGTTCGCGACGAACACCGCGATGGAAAGCGTTATGCAGGGTCATACTTATTATATAGGTACCGACTATCGCCACCCACACGTCAGTTCGTGGACGTCTGCAATGAGCCTCTGGTGTACAACACCAACAGTGGAATTTCAATTTTTCTCATTCTGATTGTCTGCACCACCGCCGCCGTACTGGCGTTTACCGTAACTAATCCGATCACACAAGACACATAATATTATTGTAGCAGGTATACACACACACACACACACACAGATGAGTAACGTATATAGGTAAAAACAAGTGATGTATATTATTTCATTTGTCGGCTCGTCGAACAACATCATCGTCGTTGTCGTCGTCGTCGTCGTCATCATATCATCATCATCATCATCATCATAAATGCGCACAAGCCTAGCGGTCATGCTGAAATAATAATAATAATAATATATTATTATTATTATATATTGCCGGACACTTTATTATACATATAAGTATACATGTATATTGTATAGTATATACCTACAACATACCTATAATGATTATCTGTTATATTATATACGTTTCCTATAACGATTTTTTATTATTATGATTATTTACGTTCTAATAATTAAAACGCGATTCACAATGACCGCAGCTTCCACATAATACAGATCATCTCTTCAACAGTATCCATGTGTACTCGAGCACTCGCGCGCGCGTTATTTATTATTGTTGTTGTTGTAGTGTTATCTTTCTTTCTCTCTCTTTTTCTACGCGCGTGTGTATCTGTATGAGTGTAATTGTGCGAGTGTGTGTATACGTATGAATTTGTTCGATATTAATGATTCCATTGTGTCAGCGATGAACAAAGAGCACAGGTGCCGTGGGAACGCGGCGGTATGTCCTTTTAAAAAGTAAATTAGAAAAAGAAAAAAGAAAAAAGGAGAAGGGAATATGAAAAAAAAGACAAAAATAGAAAAGTCGGACGATTGTCTCGGGCAATAGTGTTTAATAGGAAAGCTATCCGTAGCGGGGCGGTGGAGGTAATCATTGCAATCGTCGTATGCTATATACACGTCTACGTGCATAACGTATATCTATAATATATGTTGTATATACCTACCCTTAGACCATCAGTAAAATATACCTTGCCTTTACCATTACTAACCCCCTTCTGGTTCAACCAGGAATTCGAACCCTCGTATTTAGCGCTTCACGATCTTGAATATGTGGACATAAAGTGCTTCCACCTAAATGTGGGTGTATAAGATAGTGATAGCTTGCACGAGCAAAATCTTGGGATATTAATGAAAAGAAATCAGATTAAAAATAATGGGTATATCAAGCCCCCAATGGTTACATTAATTTTACCTGAAAAACGATTCTACTCTCGTTTATATATATATTTTTTTCATACCTCTAAATATGGTTTGGTCATTGTGTTAAATGACTTGACTAAGTACATTTATAAGCAAAATCAATAAAATAAGCACAGGTGCAAATAGCGTTTGAGATTTTGGAGGGCGGTTCTAGGGGCTAAGCGTTATGTGCCTATGATAATAAGGATAAAGTATGTATACTAAGAACAATATTGATTATTAATTATTACTATGTGATTGAAATGTAATTACCTACATAATTTATTTCTTATCATGCAATAAAGTGAATAAAGTCTGTTGTAGGTACATTCAATTTTCAATTATTACTAACAATAAAGTAAGAGATAATAAATTCTATGCATGTGTTTGGATATCCTGAGGCTTGGTAGCTTATGATTTATGAACGTATAATATATTTAAATTATATCACGTTTTAAATATAAAACGTAAAAAATATGAACAATATTATCAACTATTAAGTCATCTTATGTATCTATTTTTTATTATTATTATTAAGCAGACTGTAGCTAATGGATGTCGCATTACATTTTAAATATAATTTTTAAATTACAAAAATACTTAATTAACGATAGTAACGATAGTAACAATTAACAAAATTACATTTTTAAGAAATTATAAATAATGAAAAACAATAAATTATAATATTAAGAATGTATTATATAACGCGTCACAATAGTAAATAATAGAAGTTATAGGTATTGCTAAGCAAGAATGTATTAAGATTTGTTTGTAAGGAGCGTTTAATAGGAGCTGGATGAGTTTGGAGACGTTTTTAGGTTTGATGTTGATTATTTGTGATAGGTGATAATATATTTGGTATTGTCTTCTCTCCTTGTCGTATATAGTATATTCTACATTCAGTTATGAATATGTTTTACTGCAAGGGAGATCCCACAATATGCACAAATATGGGCCAAAGTTGGTCTTCTTTCTTCATTAAATGGGAATGAGTGAGGTGGGCGTGTGGCGTGTTTTATCTTGAGACGGTTGGTGGAGGTCTCATGTTTTCTTGTGGTGTTGACGGGGTTGTTCTATATTGTAACAAATTGTAGATAATATTATGGAAAAAAAAACAAAAATACTATTTTATAATTTTCGTGCCTATATTTTGTAAGTAATAACAATTTTTATTTATTTTTATTAGTCTAAAGCATTGGCAGCTGTGAACAACACATGTGTGTGTAGGGCCAGGAAATCAAGGTTGGTCCTTCCATCCAGAATCTAGCAACGATGCACAGCATACAATAGCCACTGCGGCCAACAACAGCACCACACCAGGCTCCTAAAAAATGTTTAACTCTAATAAAAATTCCTTTAAATATATTGAGGATACAATTACAAATAATGTCTAGTAAATTAAATCATGGATAACGAAAAATGTTTAAAATAAAATGTATAACGGCGTTATATTACTCAATATTCATATTATATATTTATGTATGCGTTTAAACTTTAAGTATTAATGCGAAACATAATTTTTAAATTTTTATACATTATTATAATACAGCTCAATTAGGTAACACTGGCCAATTCAATTCTGTTTGAAATAATTTCCAAATATTCAATTATTTAGTTACTATATTATTTGTAGTAGAAAATATAAAATATGGGTTATTTTAGTTTCTACCCTGTATATAATATTGAATTGTGAGTACATCAAAATACACTTTATCTGAGTGTTTTAAATTTATTTTCGCAGTTGAAAAAGGCGGAATAAAAGGGGTCTGCCGCAAGTAGGTACTCTCAACCCTTCAAATAAAAATCCGTGAAAAATGAAAATATAGATTATATAGAGTGAATAGAAAAAAAAATGGTAATATAAATATTAGTTTTATTATTTATAATAAGATTCGATTATGTTGACTAAGTATTTGAAATAAGTACATTGACAATAAAAATTGTGAACAGATTTTAAAATGTACCGAGTGTTATATTTCAAAAATGTCTCGTTAGAATTTAGTTGTTGTAATATTAAATTTGTGTTTTATTTTTTTAATATTGTGATTATAAAATGTATAAAATAATACGAAAATTGGCTCAAATCCGACTTTCGTGTATTGATTTTTATTACTAAATTATAATCCCGAGTATCGATATTTTGGATACGATCCAACAATTCGTTTTTACATATACGCATATGTAGTGTTTGATTAAATTTGTTTTACATTCGAATAAGTATAAATTATAACAAATAATTTAGTATTTACATAGAAAAGTTGTATATTAGACAGTATATTGGTTTGAAAAATGAAAAGGATTGATATAATATCTACTTAAATACCTAGTCGAAACACTGCAACAACGGCAACTTATAAAAGTTCACGATTTTATCAAACACTATTGCGTATACCAATACATAACTAATTATTATAACCATATATGTTAATATATTAAACTAATAAAGGAATAAAAAATTAACTACTAAAAATATGAACAATGGTCATGGTCGTATCTAAATTATTATTATAGAGTCAATACCAGAATGTCCGAGAAAAATTCCATAACACTTTCATCGTGCTCAAAAATTATAGATTTATACAATATAATATAATTTTATATTATAAAGCCAAGGCAAAGTACCTCAATCAAACTTACAATGTATTAAAGTATTATGTTATATTATTTACATTCTATTAAATGTAAAACGACCATCTCAATAGTCAAGAGGAGTATTAACACGTGCCACTTTCATGAAATTGTATACATTAATCAACCGCACTTCGAACGACATAATGTGATAACGCGAGTAGCATCACTTTAATCTAGTTACATTGTGTGCTCGCGAAGCGACGATCGTACGAGGGCGCGACGGCCGCCGCGGTGGCAGTGGCTTAGGGGTTGTTTGGCAATAACACTGAAACCGTCATTAGGCGATTCCTTTTATTTTATTTATTTGTTATTTTTTTTTTTTTTTGAACCCCTTTTTCCGCGCGACCCTCTCGCGCGCGGTGCCGAGTTCCAAACGAATAGTTTCCACCCTCGCTCTCGGCTGATATAATATATATAACGACAGCGGCCCACGATGATTTTCGGGCAATGTCTTGCAACGTTACAAAATTATAGTCCATATCCTCTGTTCCTCGTTCACCGGCAGTATACGTACATGATAATAATATGTACGCGCATATATAAGGTATATACATGCGAGTATATAATGATATTACGTAACTTCCCTGTATTTACCCCCAGGTTCCTTTGGATTTTATTTTTTTATTTGTTTCATTCTATTATTATACACACACACACACGCACACATTATACTTTGTGCCTGCGCACTTCTTTCAAGTGAATCACATAATCCCACCATGATGCGTAACAATGCAACCTCAGGTGTACAGGTGCGACGGCAGCGGCACTTCACCCTGGGTTCACCTTAATGACAGGGCACACCGCACACCGTTGAAGCGCGGGCAAATCACACCGTCAAAATCCCGCACTTAATATCAATATACGACGTGTGTGCATTATTATAATAAACACGAATGGGGGTGTTCTTTTATATATATATATATATAAGCACGCCTACCATACGTAGTTTTGGTTCGATTTTGAACTATTATTATTAGTTCTTTTTTTTTATCTTCAAATAACAATGGGTATGAAATGAAAAGACGATCGAATTATTATTATTAATCCCACCGAGTACCTATATATAACATATTACATGTATATAATGTATAATGTATTACATCTAATGCGTACGTGTCTCGCGGATACAGTTTGTTATTTGGAATGCTTGTTATGTACTTACATACCTACATATATATATATATATATATTATATATATATCATACTTAGTTGACTTTATGTATAACGTCGAATAGTCGCGCGGTCTATATAATTTCGGCCGTTAGTGCCGTTTTATCCGGTTCGACTATCTTGTCCGTCCCCATACCCTCCCACCGACGACTATATGTTGTTCGGCGTAATTTTTACAGTTTCATTTACACCATTGGGGTGTGCACCGGCACGTCCACCCCATTTCTACTTACGCACGAAGAGTGTGTGGGTGTGCTGCAGTGGTAAAAGCGTTTTTGACTTTACATACACACTCATATATATATATATATAAACGACTAGCCGATTTATCATCGTAATAATATTTATGCCGGCTAAATCTAATAAAGAAAATTTTTGAATTTTAAACGGCCAACGCTGCCGTTTCCAAGAGGGCACTAATGTGATTGCTTCCCTACAATAAACACAGCGCAAACGGCCGCGGAAAGAAGATGCGCGAGCTCGCCAACGATAGGGGATGAACGCGAGGAATAAAATAATATATAATGCGACCCAGCCGTAGCGGCAAGCGGGTGGCGGGGGCGGCGATGACGTTGACAATTTATTACGTGCAATTAATTCCGTGTATAGTTTATGTCTTCATCGCGTATATATTTACACTGCACATATATTATATGTATATGTATGTATGCTGTTGAGATGCCAAACGGAGATGGTATATATATATATATATTTATTCGATTATACACACATATATATATATATATATATTGTATCTGAACGTTTTCGAGTGCAGCCCTCGGGGAACGATCCATTGGGATACAACATTATTATTTTAATAGTCGTTTTTATTTTTATACTCTAAACTCCCAGCGAACGGACAAAATGATGACCGCTCGTTCGGCACTATATATAATATACTTTAACTCGCTGTAATAACAATAATATAATGTGCAGCGTTGCACAACTGCACGAGCAGGCCGACCTCGCCTGCATTTTTTTTTCTACAATATTTAAACCAAGAATATAATATTTTGTTCGATATTTTTTTAATATACGAACAAGTTAGATAAATTTCTGAACGTTTTTAAAAAAAAGATCTTAGCGGTTACTTTTACCTATTTAAAACATAAAATAATAGATATCGGTGTATAATACTTATATAATGATTATAACTTATAATTTACAAGCGTTTGTATAATATCGGGGTAATTATGACGGTATATTATATGAACATGCTTCTAGTATAATATGAATTATAATACTAGTTATTAAATTTCAATAGATTTCATGGATTTTATATTTTTTATATTCTAATAATTTGTGACTTTGTGAGTAATATTAATTTTTATGCCTAAATATAGAAATTTTATTTCAACTTTATTGTGTGTTTATTTTATATTTAACTTATAAATTAATACTCATAAAAGTTGGTATAACAGGCATACCTCGGTAAATTAATAAAAACTTACTACTTAGCATATAGTTATTGTTATTAATTAATACGATCATTAGCTAATACTCGAATAAAACCCTTAAGAATAAATATAAATGTTTAAAATATTTTTTTATTTTATACTCAGTTTCTACGTGTTAAATTTCATAAAGAATTATAATATTGCTTATGATCATCTTTATTAAGGCCTCGCCTGTCACCCGGTAACATGTGTAGTCTTATGATTTTTCCCCTTAGAAGTCTACCTAAATACAAGATTCGGAACCTTCGATAGGGTTTGGATATACTGTTTCATGAAATAGGCATTGAAATGGTTTCGTGTAGGTTATAGTTTTATAAGAAAAATATCACTAACCCATAAAAATATGATACTATATAGCTAAGACCTAAGGAACTGAATATGAAATCTCGATTTACATTGTTAACTTAGCGCTAATAAAAACATGACTGGAGCGTGCCACATCAAAAACGATGTATAAGGATTCCCCCTAGTGAAAAATCACAAACACTTTCCGCACTGTTGTTCAACCCCAGATAATTTAATGAACCGTAGAACCCAAAACATCTCGTATTAACATTTTGTACAGACTACAAAATATTATTCAGATGTAGTTATTTAATCGACTCGACTCTAATGTTTTACGAATGTTTTTTTTTTATAAAACATAAAATTTAATTCATCGTTCATTATTTTCTGTAGACTTATGTATTTTTATAAAATATACACATAATTAAATATTTATTATTTACTGTCAATTTATATAGGTATATCTATTTTGTATCAAAATTCATTTTTATTGATAGCATTTTTTTTTGGATCGTAGTTGAATTTAAATTGAATCCTGGTTGGTTTCTAAATATTTTAATGTTCTTATATGTGCCATAAATGATTTTATTTACTGAATTAGTTTATCAGTTTATGATTATAAGGTGAGGGGAAAACTATATTAGATTTATAATTTTTTTTTACAATGGTATTGGTAAACAAAATGTAGAAAAAAAACCATTATAGTCCATTTTAACTAAATTTTAATATTTTTTTTAGTAATCTCTACTCTGAATCGTTAATCGTATAAATTAATGTATTATTAGCTTCTAAATATTAAAACATCCTATCCAGTATTCAAAATATTGTTCTTACCATATAAGAATATTATAAATATAGTAATTATAATTGTTATGTTTATAAAGTTAAATTAGTAAGTTGAAACATACAGTTCTAAAATATTCTCAATACCTACTAATGGGTTAGTACTTGCAGAACGTCATTTTTATTTATCAACATATTATAGGTATACAGTCGTAATTAAAAAAACTAAACGGAGAAGCGTAACAACATTTTGTAGCTGTGTACTGGATTACAAAATTATCTAATGGTTGAACTGGACATTTAAATAATGTTTATAATTACATAATATAAATATAGTCCATTAAGTCATTAGTCATTACCCACCATCCATAGTATTGTCAGTCATTAAGTACTCGTTAAACTCGATACCGGATTTACTTATTACCTATTATATAATTATTAATAATATACTACCAATCTGTTAATATATTTCTATTTAATGACCATAATAACAACAATAATAAATTGCTAATATTAAAAATTATATATTTAATTTGATTAGTCATATAGTTCAATACTTATCACATTTTACAAAGCAAAAAAAAAAAATAGTAACATTTATCGTAAAAATTATGAAAAGTGTTCCTGAACCACGGTCTAAACATTTATCATGCGAAAACATGATTGACAATAACATCGTAAATATTTTAATGTTACATGAATATAAATATTCTTAAATAATACATACATACAATTGCCATCGTTTAACGACGTAGTAGTGACTATAGTGATGTCGATCGTCAACTGCGTATAGGTTGTACCAACCTCTCTATTGGTATTTTCTCCTCGGTTTTTATAATACTATTTTATTAGTATGATAATTAGTATTGAAACGTCAGGTCGAAAGATGTTAATGTCTGTGGAATGCAGCTGAAACTGTCGACCCTCGGACGATATTATCGGTCGTATCCTCGGAACGTAGACGCTAATTGGACAGGCCTCTTTGTAATCGTCCTCCTCGTAACAATAATTATTATTATTAGAGTTATATACGCTTCTTCCGTCAGCCGGATGTCGAAAATTATTGCATTTGTACCAGACTCAAAAAATCGTTCTCACCGCCGCAGATGGGTTTCGTATATAATAAATAAATACATATATATATATATATTATATACCTATATTTTATTTTATTTTTTTCTTGTCGACCGCTAATGATATTTTTTTCATATGGAATACAACAAAAATGAACGTCTCTTGATGTCATCCCGTACGTAATTATAACCTTCGGTTTGGAAGAGAAAAAAAGTATTATTCGATTATTTTTCGGAGCATTAAAAGACACGTTAGGTATGTCCTCGGGGCGGTTTGATGATATATAGTTTTTGGCAAAAATACTCCCACTACCTACTTTAATTACTTTTTGTCGTATAATAGTCGTGCTTATAATACCCCTATAACTCTACTGCTTTGGTGGTCCATTCAATAAAGCCACTTTTTGTTTTTATTTATATTTCCACTTAAGGCTCAAGTTGGGCTGCTAAACACGAACGAGTAGAACGATGAATTTCAGTAAAAACATTTTAAAAGTACGATGAGTGTATAAAGCTATTTGTAAAATAAAATATAAAACCCATACTATTCAAAAACATATTTCATTTGATTCCATTAATTTATGAGGTACAACAGAAAATAACGCTGCATACGTGACACATTTTTATTTTACAAACAAATATATATTTTGGATGTTATTACTTATTAGTTATTATGAAGTAATTTTTGATGAAGTGCAGTTTTAATTTGAGAACATTATTGCGCAAGAAAGTAATAAATTATTTGTTTCAAAATAAAATAATACTATGCATAATAGGTATTATACTAATATTAAATGTTTACAAAATAATAATTATTAAACAATTTAATCCTTAAGTAATAGTCTAATAATTAAAAATTAACAAAGAAAGAAACAAAATAATTAAGGATCCTACACGTCTTTTTTACTTTTTTTTCAGAAAATGTTCTTCATAATTTATCATTATAATATATAATTAAACAAATTCTAATAACACATGAAATACACGATGAACTTTATTTGCGAGATTTAAATGCAATGTATAAATACTTAAATAAATATTTACAAATTATCTACTTATATAACATTTCTTTTCTTTTTAAACAGCAATTGTTATAATATTTTATCTACGATATTTTTATTTTCATTATCTTCAATCTGTTTAAGTAGAGTGGTAATAAACTATACTACTTAACTATCAATTTATAGTACACCCGACTTCTTGTTTAATATACAAATATACCAAATATTGTATTTGTATAACTATAAACAACATATTATTATATAGTTGTTAAATTTTGAAGAAGACGTTAAAGTTAATGACTTGAAACTTAATAAATTTATTCTAGAAAAATGGTAATAATTTAAAATATTTTCGTTTAAAAAAATACATTCTCAGTTTTTAGTATGACAAAATTATATATTGTAATTAATAAGCTGATGGAATGTAGTATGCTTATAATAGTATACTTGGTATACCTAGAAGTTAATACGAGATAATGATCATCAGAATATCGTTCATAAAATTATATATATGGCTAAATAGGTACAGGATAATCAGATGCATTTTATATAAATTTAATAAACTGCAGGATTTTATTATAATATACATAAATTAATCATAGATATAAATTCTAAAAAATTAAGCTACAATCAGTGTAATCATATTTCTTACCAATATATTATTATTTTAAATATAATAATATATTTTGGACGATGTGGCGTGACGTTGGCTTCAGTCACAAACGTGTTTTGAAGTCAAGCATAAGCCGGTGTCAATAGTTCGCAGATGGGTGACCATCCGTGTTCTTAGTAAAAAATCCTCACCATATACATACGTGTTCTAACCAATAGTACCCTTCCTCAAAGTAATAAACTTACTAAATAACCAACAAAAATAATTAATATATTATTTTTACATTTTACAACTGTAATTATTTTTCTATTTTTTCTAGAGATATCATTCATCGGATTTAGTTTTAATAATCCTTAAAAATTGTCTGAGTACTTATAATAAATACACTAGATCTGATATTACAGATTTTAGATCTTAAGAATACTAGTTCAAATTTTGATTTAGATACATCAAGATTTTCAAAAAAATCTCTGCTTGAGTGAAATTACAGTAAAAAAGATTTATTTTCATCAGAAAAATGAAGTTTCTACCACCACAGTACAATTTTTTAATGTTATTTATTAATAAAATAATGAATATTTCAAGAATAATATATGCATATAAATTACAACACTGTATTAATATTAGATTTTTAATCATTAACTATTTAGTAGTGAAAGTATAGATTTTATAAAGTTGTTTTTATAGAACACTTGATATTCAGTATGAATAAAATTGAATGGACATTTTACAACAATGACACTATAATTACATTAATAAAATGATCATAGAAACTCGTTCAACCTAAGGGTAATAAATATTCTTTCTCCATTAAAAAAAAACATAATTAAAACCCTTTAGAATATTATAGTAGAACAGATGCAATTCATTTTTGTAAAAATAATATTTAAGATATATGGCAAGCAATAATGTACCTACATTTTGTCGGACAAAAGACAAAATAAACAATTTAAGTATAATTTATTATGGTTTTAATTAAAATTTATAGAAAAATAGCATTATTCTTTTAAATAATATTTACGTATAACTATTATACCATTATTATGTCTCATAATATAATCGTATAATAATTTAAAAGCTCTATCTATATTACTTAGGGTAGGTGGTGATTACAATATTACATATTAGGTAGCATACCTATGTCATATTAATTTTAAACCTTACAAATAGAAATATAGTATAAATTTATAATATATAAAAATACATATTGGTACAATATTACCAACGTATTCTATTAAATAAACTTAAAAATGTTAAATTATTTAGCCATTGCTTTATTAGATAATATCTGACATATGCGCCAATAATTTAAATTACATCTCGATTATATCTAATGAAAAAGAAGGGAGATGTTTTACATTTTAGAGACAGTCACTTAAATATTCACACCTATAGTATAGGTTTGAATAAATTTCTATTTGTGCAGTTCTATTCGATTTTTGTTATAAATAATACAATTTAGAACATAATTAATATATAATATAAAATATAAATATTAAATAATATTCAAACTAAGTATAGTTTTAACAATACTATTATGGTTTGAAATCGTCTGGATTCCTACTATATACCTATAGATTATAGAGCTATATTATATACATGTTGTATCTATAATTAATATAGGTGTTTAATAATATATATTATTATTATTTGAATCTGTTGTAGGTACCTACCTAACATAGTATAGTATATGGATGAAATCTAAGCTTATTCGGGGCGCGATTGAGTGAATGTCCCAGCTCCGGTATAGGATCTGTAAGTATCTGACTCTGGAACAAACACTATAAGTCAATAACTATAATATATAGGCGTATAAGATACCTATGTATAATATTTTATGTAAATAATATATGATGATTGTCTAAAGAAACGATCACCCAATATTATAAACTATGTTATTTTTTTAAATTTAATCATCAAAATATTTTGTATACAATTACAATTATATAAACATACTTAATATATTAATATAAAATATGTTGATACCTAATCCCTGTAAGCAGTGTTTGTGGTTGGATTATGACATGATAGTAAACTGTCTATCCATAATAGCGTATTTTCTAGCTGTTGCAAACTAGCATATCATAATATTTATATTATATCGTCCAGAACTCCAGAATGTCTAGCCTATATCACCCAAGTGGTACAAATTTAAGTCACAGCATTGTGTGGAATTGTAAAGTACCCCATGCCTAAATTTAAGCGATTGTTAGACTCTAATAAAATATCTAATAACAAAATTGATAAATGTTTAATTTGTATTTCAAAGTTATAACTACCGGTTTGCTGTCTACGAGACTTCTTGGAGCCCAGCCGAGTATATTAAAACAACATTACTGAACAAACCAGCCAGCCATTTGGGCGCTACTCAACAAGACATATACGCGCCCGCATGTGTGCGTGTGCGTGTGGTGTGTGTGAGTAATATATATTGTTCATTCACTTGTCACGGCTAAACGGA
This sequence comes from Aulacorthum solani, assembly GCA_008528875.1. NCBI lineage: Eukaryota > Metazoa > Arthropoda > Insecta > Hemiptera > Aphididae > Aulacorthum > Aulacorthum solani. Next base: position 394 of record PVMI01031829.1, on the reverse strand, counting down.
AAGGGTTATGGTTAATGTGACTTAATATGATATTAATTTATTGCTTGCTGACATTAGTGTTGAAAACATTGGTCGAGAAAAACGATGCCAAGAGGATAAATCGAAACGCTGTTGTTTCATATAGTTTTTTTGTTGAGTTATGGCAAAGAAAAAATGTATGCGATTTCCTCGTTATATTTACGTCGCATTATATTATATTATGAGAAATAATTGGTTGTCTGATTCTATATTATTCCCAAGAAAACAATAATTCACTCATAAAAAAAAAAAAATAACGGTTACCGAATTCCAACTAACTATGAATCAGACGATTATTTTTTATTACATTTTACTTCAATTCGTAATTGAGGTAGGTGTTATAATTGTATTTATAAATCATTTTAAATTTAATTTA
>PVMI01031828.1:0-13937 GCA_008528875.1 Aulacorthum solani | reverse complement strand
CATAACAAATTATGGAATAAGGGGAATTTTTACTCAAAAACGGTTTTTTAGCATTTTGGTTTTTGGTGTAGTTCTAAAAAAAAATGACTGTAGATCATAGGCTTATAAAGAGTATTTCTATGGGTCTATGCAGTACAGGATTTAAACTGAATGTTTAATGTTTGTATTAGCATTTTCTATACATCTACTTAAAAATTTCGATTTTTATGAGTTACTTTTTAATAACCTAATGTTGACAAAAATGTTGCCTCTGCCTAGAACCTTAAAATGTGATACAACTAAACAAGTTTCCTCATAAGTTGTTGTAAGTGGAAATTAATTAAAAATAAAGTTGAGTGTAATTATACAATAATTTTTTATTGTCAACAGGCACTCTCTATTTTACACCGCGATACCTGTATTTTAAGTAAGTGGGTCTCAAAGTTTTTTTTTAACAAAATCGTCCCAACAAAGTGGATTCCACCTAATCAAGGACTAAGAATTAAGAATTTAAGATAAACTTAGATGCCTATACCTTAATCCGTGGTCCAAATATAATAATATTTATGTAATGCCCACAAATCTATAAAAAGGTTAGGAACTGCGGCAGTTGAATAGACAATATATATAAATATATTCTCTGTGGTACTGATAAGACTTACAATATCCCTGAAATACATACTATATTCCTATCTCTTAATTCTTATCACTACACATTTTACAAACAAAACCTCGTGTGTCGTATTGTCGTGTACTCGTGTTATTAATTTCATATTTATTAAACTAATTTTCTAGCGACCTCGACGTGAGATTGTCATTTTATTTTTCTCGTGTTCTACTGCTTTACTTTTTAAACTGAAAAATGGGAAGAAAAGCAAAATTCGGTGATGATGGGACTGTAAAACAAATAAAAGGACCTGGACGGAAAGCGAAAAAACAAAAACCCCCTAAAATGTTACCTGGACTTCCAAAACTCGAAGGTAATATACTTAATACTTGATAGTTATTAATATTTTTAAGTAATTCAACTACTACTATTTTTACAATTTCATAGGAGATGATGAGCCAAAAAAGTTAAGTCATCGACAAAAACAGAGGGCTTCCAGGAGAACTAAGAAAAAGGAAGAAAGAAAATTAATCAAAAAAGAAAAGAAAAAAGGTGTTAAAAAAGATGACGATGTTAAAAGTAAGCATTTCTGTGTTATATTATGTTTATTAAACATTAGGTACATGCAAAATAATAGTATGCACCTAAACTTCTTTATATACTATAGACTATAGTATAATTTTGTTTTGTTACTAAGACAAATAACCAACTATTTATACCCCTTAGGTAATAAAACATGTTTTATTTTTTAGTTAGAATGTTTTAAATATCTTGTAGGTGTTCAAATTTTTATAATTTCATAATGATTTTGATTTTATCAGAACTTATTTAGCTTTGGAAATTAATAATTGGAATAGTTTGATTTTGTATTTACTACAATTTATTATACTTAAAACAATTTAAGATTTATTATTTTTTTATTTTTTAGGTAGTAATGAAGAATCAGATGCTACTAAGAACATAAAAAGTGAAATTGTTAAACAATTTTCTGATAGTAATAGCAGTTGGTTGAAATCAAAAAATTCAAAATCTGTTATTCCTGAAAAAGGTATGTATGTATTTGTACAATTTTTTTATTCATAATATATGTAATTTACCCACTTATTGTTAAATAATGTTAAAGCATTTATATTAAAGTATACCTAATAGTATTTTATGTATTATTTTTCAGATGATGATATAGAAAGTTATGATAGTGATTCAGATATAGATGATGAAGTTGATGAGGTATATTTTTACTTTAATATTGCAACAATATTTCAAAAGACTGATCTGTATTCATTATAATGTATAATTGAGATTGATCAGTCCACATTTTTAGATTTCTGATATAAATTTTGAATAATTTACTTAGAAAATTCTGAAAATTCTAATTATTTAAATTAAATTTATAGTGTTTTTTGGGGAGGGGGAGGGGTGACATTGGGAAAAGTGGACTGACCGATCCAAGTAGACAATAACAAATTTAAATCAGGTTTAAAAAGTATTATTGCACTACTAGGTCGATCAGTATGGTGGAAAAATATTGGGATGTTTTGCTTAAATTAACTGTCCGCCACCGATCTTAGAATAAGGTAATTTATATATATTAATTATAATATTTTAGGAAAATGGCTTGGAAAGTTTTGATGAAGATGGCCTATCAGACGATGATGACTATTTGGTAATTTATATGTTATAATTTTTTAAAACTGACAGCTAAAATAATATTAACTTATATAGGCAGGTACATTGGATGATGTTGATAGTTCAAATGAATCTGGAATCGAAGATACAGTTCTTAAAAAGAAAAAGACTTCTTCAAAGAAAAGAAAGGCAGAAGATAGTGATGATGAATTATTACCAATTGAAAAAGCAGCTAAGAAATTAAAAGCTGCTAAGAAAAAAGAAGAGTATATAAAAAATAACATTATTATTATTTATTGTGATCTTTTAACTATTACTAATTTATTAATTCTTAATAATAATTAGTGCTGAAGCCAATGAGGAAATGAAAATGCAAATTAATGTTGCAAGCCAAGATGTTTTTGTTTTTCCTGCCAGTGATAAAATTGATGAACATATTCCTATACCTGAAGTAGAACAAAGAATTAAAGATATTTTATTAGTATTGTCTAATTTCAATAAATTTCGTGAAGAAAATCGGTAAATTGAATGATAAATAAATTATTCTCTTAACTGTTTTGTTGATTTTTTTTGTTTAGAAGCCGACAAGAGTATACTGAACTGTTACTCAAGGATTTGTGTACCTATTTTAGTTATAATACATTTTTAATGGAAAAAATGATGCATTTATTCCCACTTGAAGATTTAATGTCATTTTTGGAAGCTAGTGAAACACCAAGACCAGTCACTATTCGAACAAATAGTTTGAAAACTAGGAGACGTGATCTTGCTCAGGTATATATTTTATACTTTGTCATAGAAATTGTCTTACATTTTTTCAATTTCTAGGCATTGATCAACCGAGGAGTTAATTTGGATCCTATCGGTAATTGGTCTAAAGTGGGACTTGTTGTATATAATTCTACTGTACCAATAGGAGCAACTCCTGAATATTTGGCTGGTCATTATATGCTTCAGGTAAGAATATGAAAATATTGTATCAATGTAGTTTTATCATTTTTATTTATAGTCATTGGTAGGAGAGGGAAACTGACTTATTCACTAATCTATATAATGCACATTACTCTGGGGTAAATTGAAAAACTAAACTATTTTTTTTATAAATTATAATGCGACAAATAATAATTAATACAATTTGATTAATTAGTTGTTTATTATCACAATTACAATTAATTATCTAACCTTAGTAAATTTAAATTTGAAAAAGTTTGGGTTGTGTAGTTCTTATATACTTATATGTACTTTTTATTAGTTAATAAATATGGTAATTTAATATTGAATATTTGTTTTAATAGGCAGCTTCCAGTATGTTACCTGTTATGGCATTAGCTCCTCAAGAAAATGAACACATTTTGGATATGTGTTCTGCACCTGGTGGTAAAGCCTCGCATATTGGTAACTATATATTTTTTTATTTTCACAATAATTTTACCCTTAGTAATTAATAAGTTACTAAAATTATTTTTTGTTTTAGCTGCAATAATGAAAAATACGGGAGTTTTAATTGCTAATGATGTAAATAAGAATCGAGCAAAGGCAGTTATTGGTAATTTTCATAGAATGGGAATTGCCAATTCCGTTATTTCAACATATGATGGAAGACATATACCTCAAGTAAGTAAAATTTAAGTTGCCTTCATATTTGTCAATGGTCAGATTTAAAATTTTTGATAATGGAATTTCAAAATGTTTGTATGTCATACTATGTAGAGTAAAATTTAATTGTTTTATGATTATATTGTTTATATTCTAGTTATTCAAAAACTTTGATAGAGTATTATTAGATGCTCCATGTACTGGAACTGGAGTCATAAGTAAAGATTCTGGAGTTAAAATGAGTAAAGATGAAACTGATTTGCAAAGATGTTTTACATTACAGCGAGAGTTGTTGCTAGCTGCTATAGATTCTTTGAATTTTAAAAGCTCAACTGGCGGTTATTTAGTTTATTCAACTTGTTCTGTACTTGTAAGTGAATTGTACTTTTTGATCCTGATTTTGAAATTTATCTATTAGATTTAAATTTTAGATGATTTAGTTTATGAATATAATTATATTTTACAATTCAATTGTTATTGTTTTAGGCAGAAGAAAATGAATGTGTAATAGATTATGCTTTAAAAAAAAGAGATGTAAAATTAGTTGATACAGGTTTAAGTTTTGGCACTGAAGGTTTTACCAATCTTCGACAACACAGGTATTATTTTTAAGATATTTAGATTATTGTATACAATGTATTATATAATATATTCCTTTTTGTTTAAGGTTTCATCCTACAATGAAACTTACCAGGCGTTTTTATCCACATACTCATAACATGGATGGATTCTTTGTTGCAAAACTGAAAAAATTTTCAAATATAATTCCCAAGAATGACGAATCAGAAGATATTGAAGAAGAAATTGAAACAAATAATGTTGATGCAGAAACTACAGAGGTTGAGAATGCTGTTCACAAACCTGTAGCAAATATAAAAAAACCTAAGCATGGGCGTGGCAAAAATAGAGCTGAAAAAAACAAATAATTTTCACTGTTTGACTTTGATTATGATTTCAGAGTAAATAAATGTTTTAGATTAAGTGAAAAGAAGTATTTTTATTGAACCTCAAGGTATAAGTCTTAAAAAAATAATAATAACGACATAATATACAACAAATTAATAGCTTCCAGAATTTTGTAGAAATGTATAAAATTAATTTGAATGCTCTGACAACAATCCCTGAGTTCTAATTCATTTTAGTTTACTGAGACAAATTTAATAGATAAATGTTGTAGTAATAAATTTGGTATGATGAGATTTACGTTTTGAGATAAGATTATATTTAATTTGTAGTCACAAACAATGGACTAATATAAACAAATAGACCATGGACTTTGTAAATTATGTGGTTTAACGGGATACAAAAAAAAGTAATCATTAGTATGTATGTTATGCTTGTATGAAAAGTTAGTAACAATTAATTACCAACTAGCTTAAAAATATTTTTTCAATGCTGTATTAATCTATTTGCATTCAATAGATGTTCTAATAACACACGTTTTTAGTTATACTATTATCTTAGAATATAATAAAAAAATTATCAATAATGGTTGACCTACTTAACTTTAAATTATATATCATCGTAATTTATCTAAACTAACTAATAGGATTAATATGGAAACTGAATGAATGCAGCACTGCCTCGTCAGCACAAATTAAAATAGTCTATTGTTGTGCTAGCTACTAGATGGACACACATTTATGTATCCATCTTGCATAATAAATAAATTATGATTCTATAATCATGTCAATTTAGATATTTTTGATTTAAGTTGTTCAAAGAAATTACTGCCCTGTCGCCCCACCAGTTGTCATTAGAATGGTAGAGTCTACACTCTAAGTATAAGGAATAGATAAAATAAACATACATGCTGGGACACGTCTTTACCTATTCTGTGTCTCTGTGGATGAGATTATGGTAATTATTATTAAGTTGGTTTAATTCATGAACTAAGATATACTTATACACTTGTGGTTAAATCATAATAATATACAAGTGTATAGATTAATTATAATATTTCAAATATACTTGAAGACTCTTATTAGAATCATTGAAATATTTTGTACCACTTAAGGATGGTCATGTGACAATACAAACTTCAGTTTTTCAAATAACCTATCCTAACCTCCCTTTTTCATTTTTTTTTGAAAATGTTAATGTATTTAAATCACAATTCAATCTATTGTACTCAATAGTAGTTTTTAAGTTATGTAACCGTGTTTTAAGGATAACATTGCTATGGTGATGGGTTAAGTAGATATTGAACTTGGACAGTTTGAAAAAATGAGCAATTTCTAATTATTATTGATTTAACAATAGGAATAATTTGTAAAAATTATACAAGTATAATAAATATTACATCTAACATTACACAGTTTTTATGGACACATTTTTAAGGATTATTATATTTAGTATAAACATTTTAATAACTCAGAAACTACTCACTAGAACTTTGATTTAGGTGCATCAACCTTTTCAATAAAAATGGGGGATCTTATTTAAAAAATAGAAGTTTGAATCGCCACGGGATANNATACAAAAAAAATTCTAAAATTCAGAATTTCAAATATTAAAGGGAAAAATGGTGGTGAGTAAGCTTAAAAATCAGCCTGTATATCAGCCTCACCTATCATGTATATAGATTGGTTTGCACTCCGTATATCACATACCAATTTATGTAATAATAATTTATTATATATATTGTTCTGTGATAAACATAATACTATACGGGTATTAAACATAATAATATTATGTATATTTTATCTATGATTATAACGAGAAATTCTTTCGTTATCTGTGAGCCCCATATGTTTTATCTTATCAAAATTACGAAGAAAATTCTGTGATAATACTCTTTTACGAATTCGTTTGTTCAAGTACAACCACAGATTTAAATAATACCACTTTCAAGGTGTGTAATGTGTATTTTTTCACAGTGGTCTGAGATAAGTGATAACATTTCAACAATATTATTATTTTTAATTGTTGTTATTACTTACTAAAACCACACACCATTTAGGGTTTCAACTCCAATTCATAGCCATCTACTAATCGAGAGTGTAGTGCGTCACAGAGTTTACAGGTCTTATTGGTCTTTTGATTGTGTTCTGCTACCGGGATTATGTAACATTCTAGGTACTTGTCGTTTTCATTGTAATGGTCGAACAACATTATTGGCTTTCTGCGTTTTGAATTGATCTGTGGTGGTGTTGAGTTAATGTGACAATGTCGATGTTTGAGAACAGTGCAACTGTGAAGGACAAAGTTGACGATACACATCCATTGAGATGCACGATTCTCAATTCACGGAACACCAGTGGCTATACGGTGCGTAAGAAAAATAATCCACAAAATGTAACAATAATTAATGTTAACTTGTGATGTGTTTTTTGTTAAAGGAATACGTCATAGAAGTGACACGCACTGGTGCTCAGGATTACACTTGGAAAATATTTAAGCGGTACAGTGATTTTGTGAAGCTTCAAAATATGTTATACAAGATGTCATCTAAAATCAATTTGGATTTACCACCGAAAAAATACATTGGAAACATGGATCGAAAATTGGTGATGCAGCGACAGAATGCTTTACAAGTAATGTAAAATTTTTTAGTTCAAAACAATAAGTACTTTTTTTTTAAAAAATGATTCTCTTTATCCAGCAAATATACTTGTATAATTGTGCATAATAACGGAGCCGAGATATTTAAATAGAGAAGGGGGATCTATACTAATTTATCCTTGATTTAGTTTTTTTTTTTAAATTTTTTTTGATAAATTAATTCCAAGGTAGATTTTCTACCATTGAATTCATGGCACATCTAAAATATAACTTCAATAAAATGCTCCATCATCTGTTAAGGGTGTAATTTTTAAAGTTATTGTAATTCCATTAACTAATAACATTTTTTTAAAAATTATATCAATGTATTTAATTTTTCTATTTTTTTTAATACATGTTATAACATTTAAAAAAGTATAAATGAAAAAGTAAATTACCTATACTAAATATTTCATTGATTAAACCAACAAAACATTTATTTTTATAAATCATTTTTTGTCTTTAAAGATGTGTTGCATGCTTTTCTTTGATTTCATTATTTGCCATAGGAACTTAAATAATTAAATGTATTCAATTTAATTGATTCTAATTTGTCTTTTAGTAAGCATGGGACAACATACATAATATATTATTATTTTATATGTCCAATAAATATTTTGTTTTTATGTTTATAGAGTTCTTTAAACACAATGGTTGAGAATTTAATGTTAGCAAATTCCTTACTAATCAGAAACTTTTTGGATCCAGAATCCTATAGTGAATATTGTAAAGGTAATATTAATTGCTTCTACCTATTAGTAATATTTATATTTTATTTTTGGATGTATTTAATCATTTTAAGCCTAAAATTAGGACCTTTATTTAAATGTATTCTAGTAAATGTAAACTAACTGATGTGAATCCTGGAAAAAAAGTCCGATTTTGTCCAACCATAAAATTACTAAAAAGAAAAAAAGTCCAATTGGATTTGTATTTATATATTATGTTGTTATTAACAGTAAAATAATGTAAGATAGATAGCAATATAATGTGTATTAGATAAGGTTATAAAGCATATTATATATGATAAATTGCCAACATCGTATTAACAATATTTACTAGAATCTAAACAACAGGTTTATACATCTTGTCGGTTAAAACCTAACTGTCTTGAAGTTCATTCCTGAAATTCCTGAACTGTTAGAAGTAGATATTAACATTTTACATTAGCAATGCAAGAATTAGGTGAAGGGATTCCAACTTTTACCATCAAAAAGATCTAAGTTTTCAGGCAACAACAGAGAATGTTTACGAAACTTATGCTTTAGAGGGGCTGATAATAAAATATCAGTGGATGAATGTTTAATTAATATTGGCAATTGTATTCGAAAACAAAAAAAATATTAACAAATTATTTATTTTTAATCATATCTTATACCTATTATTTACATTATTTATTTAGACTTGTTTTTATGGAAATATATTAAATAGGACTTTTTTTTTACTCCCAGCTCATGTATATTAATGGTATGTTACAATTTTAAAGTATCTATTAATACAACTGTACAAGGTAGTCAAGTATAATAATACATTTTTTTTTAGTGTTAACCCAAAACTGTTTTTCCCATTCATTGATTATTATTCAAGATATAATTAGAAGAGTTATTCATATAATATATATTTTTTTAAATATGAGGAGCTCCATCCTTCCACATACCCCCTCAATTTAAGCATTGAATACAATCTAATATTATAATATGTTAAGAAAGAAAAATAATAGTTAGATTTACTATATGAGAGATAAGAATTAGTATGTTTATTTTATTAACAAAACTTTTTTTCAATGGTCAACTGAAAAGCATAAAAATATGACCGTAAACAATGGTTCAGTGTACCTACATTTAAATTAATAATTTAATGATTAACAAATAAAATTGTATTCTAGAATCTTTATTTCAAAAAGTTGGGATGGTACTCAGAGGTAATCGAGAATTTGAATTATCTAAAGAACTACCCAATATTGGATGGCGTTTAAGAAGGAAATCATTTTTATCCAAATGGAAAAAAGATCCAAAACAAGAACTTTTATTGTCATGGACTGAATGTGGTCCTGACCTATCACTTAAACAGCTGGATTTAGTTACAGTATTAAAATCTATCTCTAGTATAATAGTAAGTTGAACAATTTTTTAAATTGACATGCATTTTTATACCACTTTATTATTTTGTTTGAAGCATCCACTTGTAGACATTCCTGTGATACTACCAAGTCCTGAAGGATATACTTTATCAGTTCATAATATTCAAGTTGGCAGTTTGAGAGATCTGCTCTATCAAACAACACCTTTACAACCTTTCTTAAAAAAATATTGGGATACTTCTTCTCATGTTTATTTACCAGACCAAACTATGGTGTCCTATATAAAACAGATCTTATATGGACTGAAATTTTTACACGATAATCATATCCCTTATGGTTGGTAAATAAATATTAAATAAATTTCACTTATTGGTTATATAATGGAATTACTTTTCTAGGTCACTTGCATTCTGGAAATGTTTTAGTCTGTGATATTGAAAATATTAAACTAACCGGCATTGAAAATAGTACTTTAGGTTTACCTTCATATTATCGTTCATATTTAGTACAGCTTGGAAAAAAACGTATACAAAGTTTAAACAATGTTGATGTATACGGATTTGGTCATATATTATATGAGTTTACGGAGAATGAGCCATTAACAAGGCCTTTTTGTGAACATTTTTCTCAAAAAACTTCATTAAACTTGAGTAAGATAAAACTTAATATTTCATAAATAAAATAAGTAGCAATAGAAATGTCCTAACTGTTAAAATCTCAATTAATTAATAGTTAAAAATTAATTCAAACATTTTCCAGCAAAACAAATGAAAACTATACTTGCACCTCCTTCATCAAAGTTACTTATGCCAAGTGTGAACTCAATAATAACAAATTTACAACATGCACGAATGATAGATGAACAAAAAGACCCATCATTTTTCAAATGTAAAATACCAGCTTTAGTAAAAGAACATTATACCCTAATTGCAGAAAAATGCATGTCTAGAATTTTTGAAGACCAAAAAAAAGTATGTATAAACAACTTCAAGTTGAAACATTTTAGATTTTAATTTTTTTTTAAATGTTTAGATTGCATTAGAAAAACGTCATAAAAAGATTTATAAAATAATCCATGACCCAGAAAAATGTTCAGAAGCAACACAATCAAAACATTTTGTAAGTAGATAAAATTGATAGTAAAATAGTTGTTCTACACTTCTACTCTAAGCTTTACTTAGTATTGTTATTATTTTGAAAGGATTTTCATTCAATTAAAAGCAACAGCTCACTTGATATCAACAATCGATCACATAGCTCCAGTAGTAACAGTACATTAACTTCTACAGGATCTGATATACCAAACAATATTAGTAAGTAATTAAAAATTTTTTGTAGTATACCAATATATAATTAATATAGGAAAAGACAATTTTAATAAAATATAGACAAAAGATTTTTTAATAAACATGATAATTATATGATAATAATCAGTTTATTATAATCTTAATTGAAATATTAACATTCCTCCTCTCTTGGTTGAAGTTCCCTATGGAAAAACCATAATCTTAAACTTATAACATATTATTATTACCATATTTTATTATAGCAGCTGTCAATTCATCATCTTTAGCATCCAACCCTCCTCCACCACCACCGCCACCACTACCACCACTGTCAACAACAACAACTGTCCCCATTATCTCTTCACAATCAAATAATCAGAGAATGGCTTTATTATCTTCTATAAGTTTGTTTGATACAAATAAATTAAAGAAAATTGTGAAATAATAAAATAAAGTGTAATAGAAATTTAAATTAGCAAGAATGTTGTTTCATTGTATGTATTTTAAACTGTTCCTAAGGTGCTATTAATTATTTTTTAAGAAAAATAATTATTTTTGATACAAAAATTACTGATTTCAAGTGTAATATTTAAATGTCAGTAAGTTAATTAATATCATATTTTTGTACAATTTATCTTAATTAAACAGATATTTATACAATGTTATTATTTTTATAAAGAAATGACTTTAAAATTATTTAAGTATTATATTTATTCAGAAACTGATAAAAATAACCTTTTTGCATTGTAAAATTATATCTTATATATCTTCATGACTATTTGAAATAAGATATTTTATAAGACTATAAATACAAAACTGTGTAAAATTTGTTTTCTTTTGTTTAAATGTCCAATTCATTTTTGCCATAAAAATAAAATACCCATTATTGTTATTATTTATTTAAAATAACATAATATATAACTGTAACCAAAATTATGTTTAATTTGTGTGTTTGTTTTAAGTTTGATTAGTTACAAATAAAACAACTATTATATTAAAACAGTAAATATTTGTTATTACGTGTGATAAACAATACATGTGGTTAAATGACTTATTTAGTTACAGATATAAAGGATAATCTAAACATTTTTGTTCATGTTTCACTGTATAATATTATGTTTTACCTAATTATTCTATGAATTCCAGTATTAAATATTATCAATAAAAGATATGAATCAATAATTAAATGTACAAAACAAATTAGCATCTAAAATATACCAATTAGGCTCTCTTATTGTTGTGGAATACTTTGTTTTCATTTTACATGTATTGTCATTTCTATATTATTAATTGTAGCTATTATATTATTTAAATATTTTATCAACTAAACTATATTTTATATTTATGTATATTAAAAACAAAATAATTTATTCGTTAACCAATTGAATCTATTTAAAAATGTTGTTAAAAAAGTAGGTTTTTATATTATGTGATTATGTCATATGAATTATATGTTTTATTTTTTATTACCATTATTATCTAAATGAATATTGTATCCGTGTTTTTATTTAAATATTATATAGTTATTATTTGTTGATATTATAAATGTGTTTTTTATTTGCCTTAAAAGTTATAATACATAGTTATTCAGTAGTATATTACTACTGAGGAGTGATTTTACTCACAGTCAATGGGAAAAAATTTTTTTCACCAATATTTATCATGTGATTGACACCAGATGATAATGGCATTACCGTAATTTTGAGCTAGGTTATGAATCCAGCAATCAATGATGGGTATTTGAGTATCTGTCTGTTGTCTATGACAAGGCTTTAATAGATTAAATCAGTCTGTGGAGCTGTGCCCTGAGTACTATGCAGATAGTTACAACTCTTAAGATATCAGTAAATTAACACCTCTATTTAATGTAATATGAAACTTGTATTTAAGAGAACACTACATGTTCATAATTGGTTTATCATAAACTTACCTATATGCTAATTAAAGAACAACCCAGTATATAGTTCTAGACTAGAGGCTAGAAATTGGGGGGCCAGGGTCCAAATCCAGGCAGCGGAAGTGAAACAACTGGACTACCTGCCAAAATTTTTCTCCATTATTATTTTCTGTGAAAAAACCTAAAAGAACTGGCCAAATAAAAAACAATTTTCTGGACCTTGACATTTTTTTTATAAAATCTATAGACTACTTTCCAAATTAATTACAGACTCAGTGGCTTAACTAGGATTTTAGGGACCTGTGACCTATAACTCTCGGGCCCCTGAAATTTTTAAAAGCATTCTATAATGAACTAATTTTAGTCAAATAATTTTGAGTTACAAAATCTATAGATGTTGACTGGATTCTTCAGCTTTTGTAGTTATACCTACTTTTTTAATTTTTTCTGAATAGAACAAACAGTACCTACTTTTTTTTGCAGTTACTTTTAGTGTGTGAAACATTCATTGAAAGTCACTGTATAGTAAGGCATACCCTTCTATATATTATAGGTAATACCATCAATTAGCTTATTGATAACCCTGACCCATCATATGTGTTGAATTCATCGATAACTCATTTCATACAAAAAAAACATAGTTTAGTAAGTACTATTATATACATATAGTTGCCTATATATTTTTGAATAGTTTTACCACTGTATCTATTATAAATTTTAATACTATCAACTCGCGATATAAGTATACAACGAATATCAATAGACAGAGCAAAAAGTTCGGTGTTTAGAAAGTTTGTTATATCAAAAGCATAAATCAACACAATTCTTTTAATTTCTAACGAGGTTTAAAAGAAAATTCAAAATTTAAATTTAAATTTTATTAGGGTATTATAATTGCAAAATTACATATTACTTATTAGATATCATTACAATTTTATTAGATATTATTGTTATTTTTATTAATTATTAAATTGTATTTTTTGTTTACATATTAGGTACGTACATATATATATATGTATACATTTTTTTTAAATCGATTAATTTTTTTGTGTGCATCTTCTTGCGCTTATACGACTTACTCGCCTACATTTTTAAACTGTAATCTAATGGACCTTCACTGATAGGTTATAGCCTATACTGTAAAGGATTAAATAACAAAAATATTACTTCACTCCTTTCATACGTCACCACATAAAACACCTTTGGGCCTCACTGTGGTCAAATCTCCCAGTAGAATTCGCTGCCGGATATAAATATATTGTACCTTCAATTCCCCATAAAATCTGGTTCAACAACCTCCATCTATCTAGAAAATCCATCGTA
>PVMI01031824.1:0-27064 GCA_008528875.1 Aulacorthum solani | reverse complement strand
GCTGATAACTATTAATACGTTATGGTATGAACATAATGATAAGTAATTATTACAAAAACTAATAATAAAAAAAAAAAATAAAACACATTTATAATCTTTTCTGGATAAAATTATAGCAACCAAATTATTGTGAACGAACAAGACGAGCAGTGTCATGTTTTTGTTGGTTTTGAAAACAATAATAAATTGTTATAGTAAGTATATTATGATAAAATATTCATACTATATATATTATCCATATAGGTGTAAGGTGTATTATTTTATAATTATAATTATAATAATTTGTATTACGTCATTGCTCTTTTATACTAGTTGTACGCGTGGTCTACGAAGCGGAAACAGCTTTTGCGCAAAACAAATTGACGTCTGTTGGTGGAATCGCACATTTTAGCTCGAGTCGCCTAAGCATTTTTTTTCGCCTTGTTTTCGGAGCTCGATTTCCACACGAAACGGCAGGTCATGTGAGTGTGCACCTACACACACGGGCCGATGAAGTGCACCGAAGTGTTGAAAATACGATTTGTCCGCGGGGTGCGCCTCCTAAAGTAGTTGTACACAGTGGCACAGTGCACGTATAGTGAACGACGACGTCGTAAAGGGTTTTGACATGTTTCAACATGAAACAAAACACTGTTTTTCCCCACACATTCACGCATGCACACCCACACACTCTCGCGCACGCGTACTTGCCACCTACTGACGCTGACGTACGGACTCGACACCTTTCATTTTTCCATTTCCATCGTGTTTATCACCGGTAACGACGTGCCATTTAAAACACGTGCAGCAGGGTTCCCATTCGCTCGGAAAACCGATTGTTTCGTGTTAGGAACAGGACAAAAAAAAAATGTAGAAAAAAACTACAACGTACCTATAGCTGGTTATTATACCATGATTATGGCAAGTGCACGTTTTGGGGATGCGTTGTTATCACACATATCGTGTGTACAGAGTGACTTATAGATGGAGTTTCAGTTGGGATTTAGGGTAGAGACTTCAATTTTGTTTCTAATAAAGCTAACTTAATAATGATAACAGCCAAGCGAATTCACATAACTTTCACACTTATTTTTGGTGGACATAGATTAAAAATTCAAGACAGAAAATTCATATTCAGTTAGTGATATTATTAGGCACTTATAATAAGATCAATTATAAGTGTCCGTTCAGTATTTACAAGACTATATAAGTATAATAATATGTTAAGTATGTCAAAAGATGAATATGTATTATATTTGTATGTATAGGATGGCTGGGATGTACGATGATACACATTTTGAAAAACTTATTATAAATGTTTGGGTATAGAAATATAACCGTAGTTAAAATTTTAATTCAACTTATCGTGCTTTGAATACATCTAATACTGCAAGTTATCGTAATTTGTGCATTGTACAAACTGCTTGTAATATAATATTTAGTACATAAATCACGTCTTCATTTTTGAATACAATAAACGGGGAAAAAATGAAAATCTCCAGGCTTGAATTGCTCAAAAGTCAATACCAGCAAGATAAAACTTGATAAATTCACAAAAAAAAAAAAAATATTTTATAAACAATAATATGAAAAATGTAAAGCATCGGTAAGTAAAATTTTGACTTTTTTTTTTAGTACTCTCAGAATTGATTAAAATGAAATATATATTTTTATTAAATTCCAGTACTTTTAGAAGTTTTCTGTTAACAACTAAAATGTTCAAGTGTACATTTGAGTAATGTGTGAAAAAAATTGTAGTCAAACTTCTATTTAAAACAGTGAAATATGATAGACAAAACATATATAGGTGTAATTTTATAGTGTTAGTTTTTAATATATTATTTCATTAATAATCCATAATATTTTGTACAATATGTTATAATATTTTGGTAAATGTTTCTTTTGAATTATCTTGTTATTACCGATTCTCTTGTTAAAATTATACAAGAGTATATTATACATTAATAATACTATCCGTGGTAAATCCGTCTTGTATTGTAACAACTGTCATCGATGTATCTAATTTTTCTTTCAATAGTAAATTTAGGAGCTTCACTTTGTTCAAAATGGTATTATTATGTGATTTTATTTTAATGTAAGGTGCAAGTTTTCACAGTGATTTTGTTTTTAAAAATTGTGTGATTTGATGCACTTACTTATTATTTACTATATTATTTTAAGGTGTAGGTTAATCCTAATTGTTTTCTTAAAGGAAACTAGGAAGACTATGACTAGGAAACTATTTACTCTTTTTATATTTTAGTAATATACTAAGATTTTTTCTTAAGCAACTTATATTTTTTAACCAAATATGGTTTTAGAAATGAAAATACATAATTAATAATTAATATTGGATAAACCTGAAATAACTTATTGTACTGTAGGCAAACATAAAACATTTAGATTAGCAAGATATTGAGGTGCAAAAAACAAGGAATATAAATTCTCTTAATTAAACTTCATTAGGTAATGTTTATGAATAATAAAATATTGGTTTGATTTTTAATATGTTTGTTTGAAAATAAACACTATATTTCACTTAAAATAAAGAAAATAGGTTGCTGTATAAAAATTTAGTGTTATCCTAAAAAATGAAAATAAAAATAATAAATATTTCCTTTTTTTCAAATGTACCTGATGTAAAAAAATTCATTTATTAAAAAACGAGTAAATAATGTAAATAAAATATAACTTAATATAATATAGAGTACTAAAAATATCAGCCAATAATTAACCTGAAAATATGAGATTAACAGACTAAATACAAAGAATAACTTACATATTGTAGTTTATAAAGCAGGACTGATGAAATGTCCTCATCAAATTTATTTCAATTTAATAAATCAAATATTTATTTTTTGCAAATTTTTTAATATTTTTGTATTAAATATTTTCAATTACTACTACCTAAATAATTTGAGAAATATACATACCTTGCATGATTTGACGGTATCCTTCGACGAAAAAGTACCAAAAACTGATGATATTTTTAAAATCCATTCTACTTTAGTAGACATTTCTTATAAGAATGAAGTCAATAAAAGAATATTGAAAAGAGTACAACAACGTAATATGCAAACATTCAAATCACATGCCACAATGGACTGGTAAATTAATAAAAACATTTATATTATTTTTCTAAAATCAATCATGCAGCTTGGTTTCCTAATAATATTAACTGATGTATTAAAAAAACATTTTTTTATATTTTTAGCTCCTTTTGCTATAAATTTGATGTTGATATATTTTTACTCCACAAAAACTGTTTTAATAGTTATTTTTTTTATAAATCATTATTTTTGTAAAACATAATACGACGCAAAAAAAAATTAAAATGTTAACCTTAAAGATGGCATTTGTAAATTAAATTTATGACCCGAATACATGCAGGGTTTATACCCAACAAAACTCCTATTAATCATAATTAACTCATTATTTATTTCTCTGATTCATAAGAAAAACAATATTTTAAGATGTTATGACAGACATCATCATAAAAATGTTTGGTAACATTTAGCTTTTTTAAAAAAACATTTGATTCATTACTATAGTAAATATTAATTAAAATGTAAATAATGAATTGAATATTAATTTACGTATTAATTGAAGTGCCGTTATCATCAGTGCATTTTTCTATTTATAAAGAGAGCTTAAATTTTGGTACTTACTACCCTTATCTGAGTAATGTAGAAACCCTTGAAAGTTGTTTCAGGGGACGATTAATAAAGGATTGACTAATTTTAGACAATTAGACGAATGTAAAAACTTATCAGACTATATTTTTTTTATTTTTTTATTTTAGAAACTTTATCAGACTATATTTGAACCAACAACTACCTATTGTCCGCCGCGTGACTTATTTATCCAATGGACATGCAGTGTAGTGTAAAATTGTAATGTTAAATAATTTTTTTTTGCATTAATAAATATAATTTGTAGAAATTATTTTACTTGTCAATTTATACTGTATTTAGTTTTGGTGAAAAAGATAAAGATATTATTTTTTATTTTATAGATAAGTCAAAATCTTGGTAACTATACGATCCTTAGAAATATAAAATTACATTTGTTGACTGTGCAGGTTTCAACAATGGTAATATGAGTATTCTTCAATGTTGAAAAGAGGGGAAAAGCTTGTAGTACAGAGGCTACACTATACAGTATAATAATCTTGAGTGTGAATAACAACTATATAGTTTAAGTACAGAGATCACAGTATAACACAATCATAGAGTAGGGTCCTATATCATCAATAATATCATCTCAAATTTTCAAATCTACTTAACATGTAATTACTAAGTAAACACATAATATTTAGAATTTATATCTACAGCTGATGTGTTTCTTAAATGCCATTCTGTAGAAACCGAATTTCCTCTATAAATATTTTAATGAGTATCATATAATCTATACTATTAAAAACAGTGGTCGCATGTGTGTATGTATCTGTGTAAGTGATAAAGTGAACCTTTAGCCTAGTATATTGCATTCGCTGTTCCGATTTTTGGTGCATATATAATTTTATACCCGAGGATGTGCACTTCCAAGACAAAAAAATGTTTTTTTTTTTGTATTGGGTTGATATTGGTTACAGAAAAAAATAGTTTAAATCAAAAATAATATACAGGTCAAAATCACCAAAATTTCTGTTACAAGTATGTGAAATTTGAAAATTTATTTAACAGAGTTTAAGACAGGGTATACCAACTAGCATTTTTTAATTTGTCAAGGGTAACACGGAGTAGGATTAGAGAGTATAATATTATTATACTTGTATAGCTATTTGAGATATTATAATGTAGATACCTTAAATTTTATGTTTTCATTTATTTCATAATATTTTGAGTAAAATCAAAAATTAACTCTCTAGTATAATGTTTGACATTTTATTAAATTTAAAATTTAGATGTTAAGTGTGAAATGTTTGTTAATTTATATTAAAAACTTATCAAACAAGAACAATTCACCAGCTAAATGTAATTACCTACATATTGAAACTATTATGTATTAAAAATTAAAATTTTTTTTATATATTTGAATTACGCTTATATATAAAATATTCCATATTTTATTTTAGGGAAAATATTAAAAAATGTCCTTGACATTGAACAAAAAGTTAAAAAAGACTGAATGTTTCGGGTATTTATAATAGTCTCATTTTTTCATACAAATAGATTTTTTTTAAACATTGAGTCCAACATATGTCACAATATAATATTCGTTTTATTCAAATAAAATTTATTAAAAAAAAAATGAAATATTTTATATTACATTTTAAGACTTTGTATATAAAAAAAGTTTAAAATGCCTTCCAAAGCTTCTCATTGAAAGTTTTAATAAACAGAAACTAAAATATTTTTCTTAAATACTAAACATAACCTTGAAAAGAGTTTACTTTATTGCATTTTTAATATACGCATATATTTTTTTTTTTTGGGGGGGGAGTTAAATTTATTTTTATTATAATACGTATACCTACGTCCGATTTATTTTGCATATTAGTAAACATTAAATAAATAATTAAATATCTGTTAAATAACGATTGATTTCAAAATGATTGCGATGATCATTACAATATATTAATATACGAGTATTTTATATTAAGTAGGTACTAATAATTCATTTGCAATAAAAAATAACTTAGAAAATACGAGAGATAAAATATAAAATATAAAATACGAGTTTCAAATGTTGTATTAAATATGTTTTATTTTTAAAATTATTTTATTTTCAGTGTCAAAAATCATACGTAATATTGATAATATTATAACGATGAATATATGAATTGCTTAATAATAATTATATATTATATTTTTTTTAATCATAATCATCAAATAGCTTGTTTATTTGCACTTTAATAAGTAGAGCACACATAGTATTCACTAGGATACTATGGTAACGATTACTAACAAAGTTCAATAACTCATATTTCTTCCTTATTTTAATAAATTGACAATTAACCATAATACCTTTATAATAAATAAACTGTATTTCTCACAAATGTACTACAATCTGTACGTTATTGTAATTATAATAAACTATTCGACAACACAGTTGATTGTATTTGTCATTTTTTTCTAGTAATATTTGAATGCATTTAAGTAGATTTAAAATAATCCAACAAAACTTGCAAACAATAATTATATTTTTCAAGATTAGTTTTGAATTTAAAAATCTTTATGAAACGAAACATAATAACTACAACCAGCCTAGCAGGAATCAACGGGACTTCTGCTTCAGACTTCAATCATTTGTATGATATTTTGGGCCTCTTGTTATAAAAAAATATTTATTCTAAGGCTTCGCCTAAAACAATTCGCTCTCCCTTGCATCGCTCCACCTTAATAACTTAGTTTTATACTTCCAAGTATTATAAGAACTTCACATAACTGAACTGATATTTAATAATAAAAGTTATTTCACTATGTTGTCAAGCATCTAAAGTATATAAGTATGTTAAAAATAGTTTTTTGAATAGCTGATTATATCATTTTTTCCTCTTTTAATAGACTAATTAAAGGTTATTAAATATTTCCTATAAACGTATATATTTTTTTAAATATCCAACCAAAAGGACTGTCCATCACATTATTTTAAACATATAGCAGCTGCTCACAATACAATTTAAACTACTATAAAGTTGATATACTTACACATTAATAATAAATATAAAACATTAAACATAGTAATATAATATAACGATTCAACAACAAATCATGATATAATATTTAGGCTTTACATGAAGGTTACAGAATGCTGAATTAAAATAATTAAACATGTCACCGCCTTTATCCACTAAATTCAAAACTTTAGACTCAAAGGATATTTGTAAATAGACGAATGTAAATATTAAGTTCACCATTACTCATTTGTATGAATTTATTTTAGAAACTTTGGTTTTCAGATACTGAACGATGTAACTAAATATTATAACCATTATATCATTATTTATGAAAATAATGATACTAATGATATTGTTTGCAGTCTTCTAGTCCACTTATTTTAATTTAAAAATCCTAAAATGTATATTTTTGTCAATCTACTGTTTGATACAATTCGTCTACAAAAATATGTGCTTTTCACCAGAAAACGAATAAGATTTTTGGCATTTTCAGGATAAAAATGAAAAATCTAGATCGAGTATTGCGCGCTAATGGACTCGTTTCAGGGTAGTTTTATTTTGAGATATTGTAAGTGAAAGTAATATAAGTTTGGGTAGTATAATGAATTGTTAATATATTTATATTTATCTTAAATAAATAAATGAATATTTAGGTATCAGGCAGTATGTAATCGACATTTATCATACTTCCATTGACAACATAATGTACTTAATATATTTTTTTAATATGGCATTAAATATTAAATAATATTTACAACATTTAATTTCTTAAAGCACCAATGCTAGCTGTTTTCAATTTTTTTTAGAATTAAGTAATAATTAATATAAATTTAAAATAATAAAATACAATGTTATAATTACCTGAAACCAGAGCATTTAATAAAAATAAACTGTATGGATATATTTAATTATAATTTAATTTATTTTGCAATTAAATCATTATATACGAAAAATAATTCTGAATTAATGACATGGATGGATCTTATTTGTTAAAAATATCAAGTCTGAAAAGTGAATTTTATTGAAAACTGGCTTTGGGTAGACATTCCCGTTTTGCTACTGTTTTTCTGTATTATATTTCTAAAATAACTCAACATTTTCAAACATTTAACCTTCCCTTTCCTCAAGATTCAACTAGATTAAATTTAGTGCCACAATCTACCATAAATGTTGACCTTAGATTTATTATTGTGTACGTAGGTACCAAAATGTGTCGCCAAACAATAAAAACCAATATATTTTTCTCACTCGTCTCCGAATCTAAAGCCCGGGTGAATAATATGAAAAATAATGTGAACAATATGATATAAAATGGATTGTGGACATTTTTAATAATAATTTGTTCACAGACGATACACATAGTTATAATAATAGGCTATTGTAATAGATTTTTTTCCCTAGGGTTGTTCGCATGAACTTTTTAAGTCTTATTATAATACCCATTTCCAAAAGTTTCGTGTAAAAGATTACATTAATGTACAGGTATACTTCGTTATTAGGATTTTCTGTCAAAATCAACTACATCTGGTTGAACACATTTATCAACTTTTCAGCCTTCGTGACACGTAAGCCGGATGTCGTGTTTTTTTCCTTTTCAGCTTTTCGTTCTAATAAATATACTAAACCATTTTTTCTCACACACTCCTCATATAAAAACACTCGATTTTTCGTAGTACAAAAAAAATTCTCGTCACTTTTTATGTATTGTACGATAAATTAAATGATAATCAATTTGAATGTAAACCCATCGAGTTAATCGAAATTGATGTAATCGCATGACACATTATTATTGCAATCTAAACGATCCAAAAACCATAATGTACGGATAAAATAAAATACACTTGTATATAATAGTTTTTTATTTTTTAGGAAAAAAAACTCAAACATGTATTATAGCAGGATGTTAGTAAATATTTTGATAACAAAAAAAAAGTACCATTATTTATTTATTATTTTCATGACAATATGAGATAGTTTACCAGCTTACCAGCCGAGGGGCCTACAGTCTGTGTAGTGTATAGTGTAGTATGGTTATGTCCAACGTTTATATTATCATAGTATACAGCCATACAGGGTAATTTTTTTTTTATCAAAACCGTTATTTCCTCAGTAAATATGTTTTTTGAAGAATATTTTTTTCACATTATTTCAAAAAAAATGTTATACTCTATCGATACAACTTTTAATATTTTTTCATCAGAGTCAAACAGAGATACGAGTTAAAATGCATGAAGTAGGTTAAATGTCATTATAACCTATTGCCATTTGGTACCTAAATACCTGGCAGTCGAATAAAGACAAACACACAATCTCACCTTAAATCATCATGTATTGTAGGCGGAAATTACAGGAGGACAATGTGTCCTTAGCATTCATAATAATAATAGGGTAATACGCTTCTATTATAATGATAGGTTATTTAAATTGTCTTCAAAATTTGTTAGGTATTATATATTTCCAGTAACTTTAGCTACTATTAATTTTTAAAAAATATACACCAAGGGAGATTCTTTATAAAGCATAAGCGCTCATGATTATTTATATTTTCGAAAATCAATACATTTTTACAAGATGTAAACTACACACAGTTTTATTGTTTTATAACTCTCAAATCTTATCATCCTTAATTTTTAATCCACCTATCCACTCCTGACGTTTAATCCACAACCTGCTAAATATTTTTAATTGCATAGACCATAATCCACGGCAGAATACTTTCCTAAAATTATGTCGATCATTCAGCTATTCATTTTGCTCGCAGCTTGAGCACACATAATAATAATAATAAAATATTCTGGAAATGCCTTATTGGCCTTACCCTGACAATCGGCACGGCGGGCATGGACGCCGTACGTCCGCGATCCGTGATCGTCGTAGATCTCCGGTTGCCGAAAGCTGAAGACCGTTGTAGACTCCTCCTGGGTGAACTCCCCGACGGCCTGGCGCGAAGAGACCTGTTGGCGCTGATGCCGCGACCCTGTCTGGCTGCGGTGGGTGGCCGGATGGAGGAGGACGTTGACGACAACCTCGACGGCGATGGTCTTCGAAATTGGTGTTCTATAATGCGTTTCTCTTCCAAGACGGCTTCCGGTGGTGGCTCGTCGTCCGGCCGGTAATCGCCCCCATAAAATGGCATCGATGAGGACGTTGGCCTGTTCAAAGACGAACGAAAATGTTATAATATAGTTATTTATTAGTATCGATTAACTTCCTGAAACAACTACAATTCTAATTGACCGATATAATAAATGAGAATAAAATTAATAATTTAAAATCATGTCGATATCATTGAAGGGACTTATTAGATGGTTAAATTCAAAACACCAATCTCTAAGTGTAAAGAAAAACCATTTAGGAGAATAGTATAAAAAAAAGTGTCGTTATATTATAACATCCAGCCAGTTGCTGTTTTTGACGGTTTTCACAAATTCTGGTTTTTCTTTTAACTATTATTTCTCAAATGAAAATTGGGGAGAATAACAAAAACTTATAATAACTACATAAAATAAAAATAAATGTTTTCTGTCTATTTTAACCAGCCTTCATAGTTATAATTAATTGATAGATTTTTGGAGTCAAAGTTGAATCATCTTTATTGTTCATACTATTTCTTTTAAACAAATAAAAATTTAGCTAAAAAATATAATCATTTTTTTTTTCATAATGTATATTAATTAATATAATATGTATATACATTTAATAACATTATTGATTACTTTTTTAAAGCTACCTAGGTGTTTTGTCCTCAAATAAGTTGTCTATTATTCTATCTAAGTAGTTAATAACCTCACCTTTACATCATCATAATTCATAAGACGTTTTTATTTTTACAATCAGCAAATTGTAATTAACTCTTTCAAGCTACCGGGAAAATTGATATATTTCGAGGTTCTACCTGGGCGAAAAACTTTTAATCAAAAATATTTCCTAAAAAAAAAAGAATTGTGGGTGGTGTGTGAGAATGTGTTAGAAATTTAAGTGATGTGTGATAGGAATTCAGATTAAACATTCTATCGTGTATCGTAATAAATCCTTGAGTACATGACACGTGCACGTTTTAGCTACATTTTTGAAATATGATCTTCAAAAACCGTGTCTAAAACGTTGTTGATAAATAATAATTTACGTTATTGGGATTAAGAACATGCATGTCGTTCAACATTAATAACAACAAAATTTTAAAATAATAATAAATTGTAATCGGGTTACCTACATCTTACCTACGTTTAATATTGGTGGACATTGTCATTCAAGTTCATTTCGGTTAGTTAATAATTTAAAGAAAACCATTGATATTTTGTTGAAGTTGGCTGACAACTTACTAAGAGAAAACGGTAGATCTCACAGCATTCTCGTGGTTAAAATGTGTAAATTAATAATAGTTACCTACATCAATGTAAGGGAAGTTTGTAAACCAACTTGTTCGTACTTTCATTATGTACTGTTCATGTAAAATTATTATCTGAGATTACAAAGACGTAAAATAACAATTGTGGTTAATTTTGCTAAGTATGACGTATATTTATATATTAGGATAATTATGTTGATATTCGGTTGACAAGTTTAATTATTTGATACACTTGAGTAGTTATTTAATTTAAATAAGTATATCAACACAAAAAGAGGTACATATATATGTATTTTCATATTAATCGTATTTATACAAAAATACATTATTATT
Organism: Aulacorthum solani; assembly: GCA_008528875.1. Classification (NCBI taxonomy): domain Eukaryota; kingdom Metazoa; phylum Arthropoda; class Insecta; order Hemiptera; family Aphididae; genus Aulacorthum; species Aulacorthum solani. The sequence continues at coordinate 15,782 of PVMI01031824.1, read as the reverse complement.
CAAATTCTGGAATTAAATTGTACAATCAACAAATTAGATCGCATAAGATAACTTAAGTAATAAATAGTTGATCACAATATATTTTTTGAAGCTTTAATTTTTAAATATCACTGTTTTATTGCTCACTGTATTAAAAATAAAACAATTTTTTAAAAGATAATGGTACTAATATGCAACTAATATATACTTTGTATTAAATCTAACTTAAATAATATATGTATTTACTGTTATAACTTAAGAGTAAATATTTAAAAATAATAATATTATTTCTGTACAAGATAAATATAATCTTGTTTTCTAAAAATGTTTAAATTAATTTTTTCATCAATTAATGTACTTTACAAGACAAACTTTAGAGAACAATTTAATCATTCACGAACTTGCCTATTAACTTAATAATAATAAAAATACAAGTAATTAATTATTAAACATCAAAAAGTTATGTTAATGATACATTCCATTTTTCAATAAGATGACCGGTTTTTTTTTCAGTAAACTTATAAGTTTTTTAGATAAAAATATATAATACAACGATTTTAACCATATTTTTTTTTATAATTTATTAAAACATGACAAATAAATTAATATTCTATCCGGACAGTCACATGTCATCTGATTATTATTCGTATAATTTAAGTCCGGCTTAAGATAAGATTTCTATCCTGAAAATTATTTCAAAATAATTTTGGTAAAATTATTCAACAGATCTGCCTCAGGCAAATTTGTAATGCAGTTTAATTAATAATAATTATAGAGGTGTTGTATATACTATAATATACCCTTATTTTATATATATTGGACTTAATGAGAAAGTAGTTAGATACTTATTATTTCAATATGTCCTTATTTCTTGCCATTTAAATAATTTTCTATAAACTACACATTCACAACAAATAAATATTATATGGCTTATCATAAAGTCTATATTAGCACAAAATGTTAATTAATAGATACAAATTAACTTGACAAAGCATACCATAATAATAATTTTACATTTGAGATGAAAAAAATTAACGATAATGGGCACACTTAGCTGCACTTTCAGACCAGGAACTTAATTTATTTTTTATTATTTATTTCATAGATTCTAACCGGGGATATGAAAGTATTGATTTTACATTTTTTTTTTTAATTCACTTATTTTGTGAATAATAAATAATTATTTACATACAGTGCAATATTATAATAATGATGAGAAATACTCAAATAGGCATTAATTAAAATTCATATTTTTATGAAAATATGTGTTGTAGGCATAATCATTGCATCGGAATTCGGAATACAAATATAATAATAATAATATTACCTAGCTGTAAAGAGTTGTTGATATTCCACCCTTGTATCTAATAAATTAAAAATTTTTGAATAAAGTATTAAAAAATGGCATTTTCCAAAACATTTCAACTAGTGACAATAAATAACTTTAATAAAACGAAGAATTGGACATTCATTCTAAAACCACTCATATCTAATTACCAAACATCCAACATTCATATACACTAAATGCCTTGTTAACTTAAACCCTTAAATAATATCATCTAAGAATGCTAAAATTTTTAAGACATATGAAATACCTCATCGATTCCAAATAACACCGAAGAAGCTCTCAAGACCATTCCACAAAAATCCAAGAATTCCTTACAAAAATTTATATTGTAAATAATTTTGGAATGTATTTTTAACTTGTATGCATTTTAATTTTCAATGTTAATTATCATGTATTTTTCACATATACATAGAAGTGGTTACAGGTTTGATACAGTTTTTTTTAATTTTTTAACTTTACATAATGAGAAAATAAAATAAGCTGAAATATAAAAGTGGTGAGACTAAGATTAGTTTAACACTTTAACCGGTGCAACATTTTATGAAAAGGCGATATGGGTGGGAATAGAAAAAATAGATTGGTGTGGGAAGAAATGCGAAGCTATGTAGAAGCTAATACATCTGGTGCATCGATAGTTCCGTTAAGAAGTGAGGTGAAAGAGATGAAATATTAAAGCAGCTCGGCAGTTGAAACATTATTAATAATAAAAAATAAAATTAGTATTCTAGTGAAATGTAATACTGTTTCAAAGAAAAATTATAACATATTATTATTATATTTAAGAAGTTGATTGATGTAAAACAGCACTTTGTTTTGTACCCCTATAATTATTTTCAGACCAACTTGGCATAATAAAGTTATTCATAATTTGCTGCAGCATACCACAATAAATTCTTAAAGATAGTTGTAATTTAATCAAAATGAATTAATTATTAGTGGTGTGTAATAAATTTAACTTTCAAACATTCACTTGTATTTAGGCTGTGATGAAAATATTATTTTAAGATAGGTAGATATTATTCTTTAAACTTAAATTACATTTTGTTTGGAATACATTTAAAAAACATAATTTAAATAAATATTAGCTTGCTCAATAAAAAAAAAACAACTTTTGCAGGTTAATGATAGTTAATGATGTATAATCATATAGTTTATAATGAACATCTATTAATATGAACAATTTAAAATAGGTTACAATAATAAGAAATGTTTTATCTCTGAAAAGCATATAATATTATGTTACTTATTAATTAATAATATAATATAAGGATAAAGGATTAATCATTAGTGTATCACTTGAAGACAAATTACCAATTTGTATAGTGCTTTGTTAATGAGTATAATTTATTTATTCTTTGGAAAAAGAAATGTACACATATATTCTACATATAAAATCAAATTAGTGCTGACTGATTGACTGATCAACTCAGAGCCAAAACTATGAAAGCTAGAGACATGACATTTTCATTTTATCTACGTACCACCATGTAGAGGTGCATTCAGAAAAGATTTCCCGAAAAAGAGGTACTCACACAAGGATTTTCAGCTTCAGGACGGAAATCAGGAAACGTCGGCAGGATATCTAGTAAATGTATATATTTATAAACATGTATGATAGTTTATCCAAAGTTAACAGACTAAAAAAACTACTGGACCGTGTTCAATAAAAGTTATATTAATAGATTCCTTGAGGCTTGGATGGTGTATAAACAATATTTTTTCAACCCCTATAGGTCAAGATAAAAATAATATATTTTTAGTTTGTTTGTATAGTTAACAGTGGTTGATAATATTTTATTACCATAATACAATTTGTAAAAATATTGCATATAAATTTATTTCCAAACATCTTTAAAAACAATATTTTCCGCGGACAACTAAGGACAGGATAGCTAGTTTATTATAAAACGTACCTACTGCAGAAAAATATGTTTGAGTTTTCATCTTACACTATTTTTTTAATATATATGTATATCGTGTAAATAGTTGAATATTTTATTTAGTATTTAAATTTCACTAAAAATATAAGGATATTTTATTTGAGTGAAAAAGTTTGTTTATATGACTTGTACAAATTGAAAATTTATGTAATAGTTTAATTAGGTTTTAAAAGTATAATTTATTATTTTAATTATATGATGTAAATGCATTTATGGTGTTAAGACTCGGAGCGAAACGATGATCATTTGATTTCCAATTATGTGTGTTATTATTTATTAATTTGGATATCAACAGTCATCATTTTTCTGAAACCTAAACTCTTAGACACTTTGAGGTCAATACTAAAGTTTATTATAGAATTCTGTCATTGAATAAATAACTAATTTAATGTTTTAATATAAATGGCATATTGTGTATGATGATTATAATAGATAATACAAGAATTAACAATTATATATTTCTTTTTACTTTTCTTTTTAATATATTAAAACAATTTAGTGTATAGACAACATGGTGTATAAATGCTTCATTCTAATGTATATATATATATATAATTATATCCAAAATAAATGATAAGGAATTTCAATATATTTTTAATTTCCTTAATACTGAACTGAATTTGCAATTTGTAAGTTGTAAGTATTTACCTTGTTTTAAACTGTTAATGATTTATGTACAAGAAAGTTGAAAATTTCTTCACAAATCTTTTTAGGTGCATATTAAAATACAATATAAATCGAAGACTCTTTAAAAGCATTTCATTTATGCATTTCCATAGAATTTTATATTCTCATATAAAGTGAACGAAATACATTTTTAATTATTTTTTAGTGATGAAACAAAAGTTATTTCATTATTTTATAAACAGCAAAATATAAAAAAAGATGTTTAAATAGTATTTTATTTAAATCTTCTGAAATACAAATAAGGTATTATTATGTTTTGTAAATTAAATTGATATCAAGGATTTGAAGTTATTATTCATAAATGTGTCAGCTTATAAAATTAAATGTCAATTAATGAAACATATTTTTAATGGGAATCATAGATTATAAATAGGAATTCTGAGTTTTTTTATGGAAATTCATTTTTTTTTTTGACCCATTTGTCCTACTATAATTATACAAGTATTTTTTGTTTGCAAAACGATGATGAAAAGCGGCACAAAATTCTATGACTTGAATAAATGGGTATTACATATTATGTGAATAAATTATTAATTTCTTATTTGCTTATTTGTTTTGAGTTTCAAAGTAATTCAATTTAAATAATTTAGGCAAACTATATTGTTTTGTACATTCAATTAAGAAATGCATTATTACATATTTAAATAATTGAACCTAAGCTCTTGTGCATGCAGAAACATGGGTATGTAAATTTGGTCCCAATTTAAATTATTTCATAGAATTAATTTTAAAAATACGATTTTAAATTAAATTATTTAATTGGTAAATGGTTATAAATTTTTTAATAGTATTTTCATTTAGAAATCTACAATTTAAATAATTCATACAATTTCTTCATACTTTTTTATTTTATTAACCTTAAAAGGTCAGTTTTAAATCATCTTCACCCCAAATGCAACATTCAACTGCCAAACACTAAACTTAAAACAAATCATAAAAAAACATGATTAACTTACACATAGACATATAGTAAATTAAACAAAGAAATATTTTTAAGAACATGGTAATTTAAGTTAAAAATATATTCCTGGGACTTGAAAGTTAAAAATGACTTCGGTGAATTTATGTGCAATAAGATAACTAATTTAAACACTTCTTTGTGCAATCGTTATTAAAGATTAATAAAATATTGCATTAGATTATTTTATATACACGATTTACACATCAAAAATTTTAATAAACCTTAGATAAGTTAAAAATATTAAGTATAATATATTGTTATTTGCTTAATTTTCTCTGAATAAGCTTCGATGCAAATGTAAACAACTCCTTTAAAAAAATAATAATTTCTTTCAGGGGCCATATTTTACAAGCATTATAATTATTTTATGCTTGAGAACATACACTTACTTAATATACCAGCAACATATTAAGTGTCATATTAAAGTGTAAGAATAAAAAGTGTATTTCATATTTTCAAATATTCGTATTTAACTTGTATACAATCTATCCGAAAAAAAGATTCTGAAAGCAACAGATTAAGTTATTTATCTAGTTGAAGAAAAATTTAAAGGCTTTATATGTTTTTAAGTATAGATAAGTGCAAACATTATACAAAATATAACATTTTAAAGCTAATGCATAGTTGCGAAAAACTTAACAACCATTATCTATACATCGTTGCTTAAATAACAGACTAGGTAAAAGTTTTAGGCAACTGGGCATTTTAGTATTCAATATTATTGCATTTCCGGCTTATCAGGAATAATTTTGTCAAATTAAATTATGATAAATATATTATACATAACTATTATATATTCAGTGTAATTTTACTGTTTATTTGGTTATTCTACAAGAAATATGTTCAAACAATCATACAAAGTTCTTACAATAATAATAGTTTAGAATTATTAAATATTGTACACCACTCTCAATTTATAATAATTGTTTTTATAATAACTCATATAATTAAGCGTTGTGCGGTTGGGTTAGGTCCATTTCACGATATTATTCGTCTCGAAACCTACTGTAAAAAAAACGAGTTCAAGTAACATAATTAACCTATGTACCTATAGCAATTGTAATTTCAACCCAAAAACTGTTTTTAGATCGTTAAATTGTTGCGTGCGACCGAGAGGGTAAATAAAAATAATAATATCATTGCTGCGACAACATTTATTATAATATTATTATAACAGCAACTAATTCTACCACTCGCAGTCCGAATTCAAATACGACATGATTTCACGAGGCGAAAGTACAACAATATTATACACGCATACCTGTAAAATGTCATCATCGATGAGAGTAGCAGGAAAAAAACCAAAAATACACGCACAAGTATCGTACACTCCGGTTCACAACGACACAAACGAATCAAATGCAAACATATTATTATGTATAATCAATCGCCGTTTATGAATTCTCGGCCACTCGCAACTGACACGTTCACGAGGTGTGATGGGACGCAAACCGCTCGGCCCGCAGAGCAGAAGGTACTGCTGGCCTCGTGCGCTATCGCGTCAGCTTCTATTTGGACGCCGTCGACGATAAAGGGGTGCGTGGCGCGCCCGTGGTGAGGCAGTTTGGTGGTGTAGAGAGGAGGGGTGGAGTTTAGGGTGAAAATCGTACTACAACAATGCTCACAGGTGTAGGGTGCAGTGGCAGAGACCATTTGGGATTGCTTTCTCGGGGAAAAAAGAGGGGTTGCGATGGACTAGGAGTTTTGAGGACAGTTGGAGAAAAAATAAAAATATTTTTTCTTTAATAAAAAATGAGCAAAAAAGTGTAGCGATTTTTTCTATCTTTTATTCAAGACACTCTTAAATATCGAACAGTTTATTATGCGGTCGGTCTTCCAGTTCTATAGACATAATCATGATTTCGATTATTTCGCAGAGTATGATTTCTGTTTCTACATATGGCTTGTCAATATTAAAGCCAACCGATTGTTCGTCGATAAGATGTGGTTATGAAAGTTGCGATAACTTCAAACGGAACAGTACGAAATGTTTTCACTATTACTTATTAGTTATTATGATATTATACACCAAGTAGTATTCATAATTTATAAACTATTTTTAAAATATCGTGTAACTAGTAGTACAAAATATGACCAATAATTACTAAATCCCACCACAAGCCGACAAGTATACCATTTCACGAGTGTATTAGGTACCATAGAGCCGGTGGTGTGTTACGCTCTTACGCATGCTCGCTGATTACGTCAAGTAAATATTTTGTATAACTAAAAATAAGATTAGGGTTTGGCATTTCTCAATCATTGGTTTATAACTTCCGTTAGCGGTGATAACGAATTATAAAAAGCGTTGACTACATGGTTATGAACACCACATGTTTTTTAAAATTGTGCAGTCGATGTATTTATCTAGCAATATTATGAATATTATGTTATCGTTTGGCTGCAATAGTGCTGCGGAGGACTATCAGGACTATAGTTTAAACTTGTCAAATAGCTTTCGATAACGTCGTAATGGTGTTTTGCAAGTATCATGTATAGTTGCAGTTAGGTCGGCTTTAGAGTGAGAGATAGGGGATTTATGTGGGGAAATGGGCACACCCGGATGTCTCGCAACCATTATCTCAGAACGATTATTTGACCTAAATGCACCGTTCTAATTTTACTTAACCTAACACAGCAACTGCGAATATTGTGGATGTGGTGATTAGCGGGTTTTGTTAGGAAGACATCATGTGAAAGCAATATTGGTAATACAGCATATTATTATAAGCAAATCATATTATTATCTATATAGTGTATTCATGTGTGTGTGTGTTGGGGGGAGGGGATACAGGGATGATGTAGATCTATACTGATTGCAGTGTTTTTGGAGCAATTTAAACTGAAAACTATAAAATTTGTTATTAAAATTTGAAAACATACAGTGACATCGTGTACTTCCTCCTAAAGCGATACATACATATGCAACGTATACATCAGCAGAGACTTAGAACCCATAAAAGATTTCACGTTGGTGAATTTTATGACCCGGACGATTATTGTTACAGAAAAACGATGGATTGAATATTCAACACGTCACTAAAATGCTACTCTGCTGAACTCATGAATAAAACGTAGGTATATTCATCAAAACTTTTCACAATTTTTCAAAGGAAAATGTATTCTTGAATATTTTGCAAGTACATTAATAAATTTTGTTGTGCATATATGCTTAAGTGTTTCAAGATTAATGAACATATACACGTACTGCGTCTTAAAATTTCATGGATGGTACTTAATTTTGTTCAAAGTAATATGTAGATACTTTTATTCTTACATAGCAAATTTACTGGTCCTGTTCTACAAATAAAATGTAATTGTGTAATAATATAGTATAAACATTACGTCATTATTAACAATAATGTAAGTACACATATTTTTTTAAATGTAAAATCGACTGATAAATAATCGCTAGAAAACAAATACAATGAAAATTGGCTTCGATATTTATTTTTATTCGGTAAATATGTTATCCTGTACGTTTTGAAATATTTTTAAAAGATCAATTAAAATTGAAATCAATGATATTAAATATTTGTATATTATGTTTAACTGTAGTCCATAACTAAAATCTAGTATTTAAAAAGCTAAGTTAATTGCTCTTGAAAATATTACATTCATTGTTTTATATAACATGTGTTCCTATTGTATAATTTATATGTAGGTTTGTATCTGTCATGTTTCCCAACTATTAATGAAACAAATCATAAAAAATATTTTTTAGTCATCTTGGAAGTACAGTTCATTAATATTATTAAATTTTAGATACATTAACATATTATTATTGTATTGTGCGGCACTAATTGTTGCTTTATATTGTTATTAACTGCTCAAAACATAATTATTAAGAAATCAAACAATTTTAGGCATTTGAATTAATCGTTTAATAATATCAGTCTTATATTAAAATAAACAATTAATAAATAAATAAAAGTTATAATATTTCGTGGAAAATTAAATGTGAGTTAGATAATGCAACACAGTTAAGTACCTATTTTGCCTATACGAGGCGCCGTTTCAATTTATTTACAAGAAACAATTGCAATAAACTAAAACAATTATTTCCAACAAATATTTCAAAAACGTAGTTTCATAAACATAATAATTAATTCAATTTAAGTTCCGTACTTTCATGTAATTTGAATTAGCTTAGTAATTAATAAATTATAATCACTGTTTAAGAAGACCTGATTATAAATAATGATGACTAATGAATTTCATATTCATATTCATTTCATACACGAATATGAAAAGTATTTAAAAAATAAATATAAAAATATACTTACTAGTAGAACAACGTAAGTTGTAAATATATATTTATTATGCTTTAATTAAAAATAAAATAAAGATTTTAATCATAGTTTTAGTTACCACGCTCGAGGTTGTTTAGATTTGAACTTTGGATTGCAAATAAAATGTAAAAAAACTATATTCTCTTATTGCTGCAGATAATTAATGCAAATTTAACTGCTAACCATAAACTTGTTTTTAATAATAAAAAAGTATATAATATGTTAGCTAATAAAGTAAAAATTAAATTATTGTATATGTATTCATAAATTCAATATACCTAAAATATTTACTCAACATGTAAAATTGAGATCAGATTTATGATCGGAAAAGACTACTCAATTAAAAGATTTAGTTATTTTATATAATATATAGTATATCTCAATACATTTTTCATCCTAATCAACTTTAAATGATTATAAAAAAAATATTGTGAGTATATTATAGTATATATAGTATTATATACAAGTTATGAGAAACATTGCATTACATTTTCTAACTTTTTGACCAAGCAAAAAACTTTTTATAAAAAAATAAAATAAAAAAATGGATTTAAATTCGATACTTAAATTAAATTGTTATTTATAATTTATCAATATTAAATATAAAGGTTGATCTAAATGATAAAATATAATTTGTATACACAATAATAAGTTTAATTTTATAATAATATTATATGTTATTATTTATTATAATGTATAGTTGGCAACTAGTATAATTTAAAATATTAAATTGAACACAATGGAAAACAATAATAAACGCTGATTATAGACGTATTGATTTTCGAAGGGAACAAATTAAAGTTAACGAAGGACGTTTGGTATCCGTATCCTTTGGGCCTGTAGTCGAGCCTTGTTTATAATCCTTAAATGTTTTGCGAAAATTAACTTGCCTAGTTAAATTATTTTCAGCATGTTTCCGTATACAAATATATTATACACGGCGAATTTTCAGCAACATTATCCCGCTAACATTATTCATCCGTAACAAAATGAGATCGGATGAATAGTTTAGGGTCATGACAAAATTCTAGTTGTATGTTAACAAATTATACAATATACATGATAATTCGTACTAGTCACAAATTTAAATATGCATAAAAAGAGTGATTCTCCCAATATGATCACTTCTGTATTTTCCAGGTTATAAATCGTATTCTAATATTTGGAACTTTTTAATATACTTGAAGACCACGTTTTCAAATGATTAGATTTTTATACCATTGAATACTTGATCATGTATATTTTGAGTAGTTAAAATCTATGAGTAAAAGATAATGGTTCTTAGTAATTATTTTACAAAAGATATAAAAAATATTTATAACATTAATTTGACTAGTAAATACTTACATTTAGTTAAGTACTTGAACAATTTTTATGTACTTTAAATGTTGATAAATGATAATGAATTACTATAATTTTCTAGCAATTATATGATCTTCCACCATGATTTCCTAACCATATCATCCAAATCTATTAAGTCAGTACACTCAGTTCAATAAATGAACAAAAATATCTAGTTTGAATTTTGACATTTCAAAAATCTATGTATTTTAAAATATAGACATACTATGGTCGAATACCTATTTAAAAATTTTGAAAATAAGAAATTAAATTAATTATTTATTATGAAATAAATAAAAATGATAGGTGAGCACGCTTGGTAAAATACCCGATTTATATGACATAATTATAACGCTGATTGGAGAACTTCTAATTATACACAAGAACAAAAAATAAAATTCTTTCTTAAAGCTATAATTTTCTATAATTATGTGGATATATTTTTTATTCAGGGCAAATCCCACAAATATAACTGGATTAATACTATATGACAATTTAATTTTTATGTAATATTATTAATATTACATAATGTACTACAATAGGTACTTATATTTCTTAAACCTAACAAATAATATATGTTTAATGTTTATAATAGGGTCGATAAACTTAATAAGTTATTATTTCACACTCATAGATAAAAATAATTGCACTTTCATTAATTTTAATTTAGTTTTATAAACATCTACGAATATCATCACAATCTGATAATTGAACGACATCAAAAATTCAATATGTAATTAGTTAAAGTACCTTGAGGCTTGATTACGTAATATAGGTATTGTCATATTGAAATAATATTGTATTTTTACATTTTGAGATTGATCACTACGTCGTCATAATATTTATTAGGTATATATTATGGTATTGTTGGTAGTTATAATGATGTTTAGTTGTTATTATATTATATAAGGGCAAAAGCAATTTTGATGAACAATAGGTACTCATTTAGAACAATAACTGTCCTACGGACACGAACTTCATTGAATTACTGAAATCAAATAATTCCTATAATATAGTAGCCAACGTTTACATAATAAGACTTTTGAAATTAATGTACCCGATTCTCAAACGTTCTAACCTTCAGCGAACCCGTGACATCTATGGCACCGAACTACAATTATAATCTATATTATTATTTTGAAATGTCTCAAATTCCGTGTGACCCGTACAAAATTAAATAATTATTATACCTCCGAGAGAGAAACGTCCTGAGTAAATCCTCTCAATACAATATTATTAAATTATATTGCCCAACAGTTCACACTAATAGCAGTTTGATTAGTGTTCTGTGTCCCTCAACAGGAGCATAGAAAATTCCAGTTCTTAAATATCTTTCATAAATAATTAAGATGCGTTTATTGAGCTAAAGCAGCTTTTATAAAAATTAAAAATTTATAGTTACATAATTTTAACCACGCCTTGTACATTTGTACATTATTTTGTCATCAAATTAAACACACCATACTATAATATTATGTGTTCCCTTTAGATCGAAAATAGTTAATAAAATAAGCAAACTAGTAAAATGTTGCTCTTGTTTGTATAGAAAACCAATAATCAATATTGTAATATTGTAATGATTATTATAAACACATATTTTTAGTTTTATTTACTTGTGAAGTTTTTTGAAATTCTAACTCTGATATTATGCAGTTAGATAATATATAATAAACTATATTTACTAACACAATTATTATGTAATTAAGATTTAAGAAATCCATTTTAATTAATATATTAAAAAATTTGTATTAATGTGTATCATTACTCTATACTATCATTAATTTAAAATTGTTGTATTTGAATACATAATTTAGTTTAATTTAATTGTTGAAATCTTTTAATATCAACCATTTAGCTATATTAAAAACCTATTGTCTATATATAAAAGAATATGATACATATTGTTGATAATTATTTATAATACTTAGTTTACCAAGTACCTGTACAATTATAACTGTAATTATTATTGTTATATAATTACACAGAGAAAATACATTATTTATTCAGAAAAATTAAAATTATGAACTACTTTAGTTATTAGTTTACATAAAAATTTACATTTTACATTATATTGTATTATAAGTTTAATTTTTTTAAGATAAGAAATTATGTTGAGGGGTTTGAAAATGAACCAATTGCTTCATATAAATTTTCCGGAATGTTAAATTAATTTCTGGCTTCATTGTAGTAGGCCAGTACACAATTATGTGCTTGAGGATGGGTGGATCTGTTTTTTCCATGAGATGTCCATGTGTTAATTCAGAATTCTTAATCAATTGAGAATTACCTATTTTTTTTATATTTAAATTAAGGTAACATAGATATGCCAAATTCAACAGAATGTTTGATTTATCTTAATTTATTTTCCGTGGTTGTATGCAATTCTGTGTTCCATAGACCCATGCAGTATTATTACGATGATTAAAAAACTGTATAATATATACCTAGTAAGTACCTAAACAATGATAAAACTAGAATATTATAATAATATAGTAACTAAGTAACTTTAATGTTTTTAAAACAAAAATATGGTAGTTTATTTTACATCCGCTCGTCTAAGCATTAAATACCAACTAATAAATAAAAAATGCATTTTTTAGAATAACATTATTCGATTGGTATCAGATTGTTCATTTATAAATACATTATGTGAAATAAAAATCAATTTATAGTGAATTTCGGGTGAACTTAATTTTTGAAACAATGAATGTTGGCCTATAAAACATACCCCTGTCAAACCTAAGTTGGTATATAGACATAAGGCATGCTGAATATAATTAACTGTTCAGTATTCATCAAATTTCGATGCTAATACCTAAGTTTAATGTAATAATAATAACTGATGAGACAATAATCCTTTAGAAACATTTAGATGTCCACAAATAACCAACATTGTTGCTCAACTACAAACTGCATTCTGGGAAGATGTAGAACGATATGGATTACTTAAATTAATAGTATACAAAAATGAAACTATATCGTTCTTTTTGGCATGTTTTAATATTATTATTATCATTATTAATAATATATTGAACTTATAGTACTTACTTGAAAATCTCAAAATATTTATAAACTTGTATTTTTCAAATTTATTTGATATTTTTCATTAAAATTGAAATATGATAAACAAGTATAGGTATTTATATAATATATATTTAAATTTTATTTGAAGAAGTTTTTAAATAAACACTTAAAAAATAATTGTCTTTCTTGATTTCTATCGTAATACATGAAAGGAAAATACATGACAAGAGTATATGATAATACTATCTCTTTACAAATTATAATGGACAATTATGTATAATATATATAGTTAATTTCCTACACAGGTTACATCGTGTAAAATATTATTATACTCGACACGGCATTATTGGTCATTTTATCATATTTGTCTTTATACGATTTTACATTTAGCAATAGGTGGTATTGAAACTATTATTTTTATACAGAAAACATTCAATTTTTTTGTTTTTTTTTTGTCTAAACTCATTCTACATTGTTTTTGCTCCATCGAAAAAATTCAAAATATTTGACTAATTTTACTTACATACGTACACAGATGTACATTTTTACTCAAAACTGTACAAAATATAATTTTAAATTTAACATTCTACTTCCTAGTGTCATAAATCATATTATAGATTATTTAGATTGTTTTGAACTTTCTAAACAAACATGAAAAAACTAGAAGTCCTCCAGCCCTATTTATCACCCTTAACTCAAAATCTTTTATTTGAAGTTAATACTTGAAAATTCAAAATAATATTTTGATACTTAAATTTAAAAGTAATAAACAAATATATTTTAAATTCTCATTAATCATAAAAAAATATTGAAATAATATAAAATAAATGGATAGTCAGTGTATTTTTATCGACAGTATTCGTGGCGCGCTCCTGTGGAATCGTATATTTATTTACCATCGTGTATAATGCGTATATTATTCTTATACTACATCAAATTTCCAATTAAATATTTGATTGTCAATAAAATTATTAGTGTATGGCTAGATATAAATCTAACCTTTACTTTAAATTTCATATTATTAATATAGGTATTTACGTTTAATTTATCCATCAGATAGGCGCTATTGTACTTTGATATGACTAAGTACATTACCATGATTTTGTGTAGCTTATATAAATTTTGATTAATTTCAAAAAAAAAGTATAATCTAGAAAATGTTTTAAATATTATCGAAACCTACTCAAACAGAGGTTAAGTGAAAACGTGACAGATTAAAATTATAAAAGTGTGTATACATACATTGTTGAGCCTTTATAAACTCAAACTTTCGAGAAAAATTTAACAATACAAATAGACTAAAAAAATTTTAAACTGAAGTATTTCTCTTGTTCACAGCTTATATAGTCACTGTTATCTAAGTATATAAATGAATAATATTTTGTCCTGTTGAGCAAAACCATTGATCATAGAATAGACAAAACTAAGGACTAATAAAATATGTTAGTCAGATCGGTCGTGTGAATTATAATCTATATATATTTCAAAAATATACTTTACCACCAGCTGGTGTCTACCTAAGACTTGCATCTACAAATAGTGTCGTAAGAAAATAAATCTTGAGGGCCCAAACGAATTTGTGGGAGCTCAAGTGAGACAATAAAGTGTTCGATTACTACTGTGAATATCAAATAGAAGATTGTTTGTGGAGTCGAGAGTACAAATTTTGATGAAAAGTAAAATGGCAAAATGGTACCTAACCGAAGATTGGATGTATGACATTAGGTAGGTACCATTTCTTTTCGCTCGCCTCGTTGCAAGACAATTATTGATTGCATGTAGGTATACTCGTACAATATTCAAATGCAATGTTACGATTCCGAAACTGGTAACCTAATCTGACCGAAACAAGGTTAAACCAAAAATGTCAAGAATAATACTAAATTATTTATGAATACTATTGCGGTTTTCAATAATTTAAATACGTATATTTTGTATTTGTCTTCTCAATACGATTTATTATGAACATTTGAGTTAAACTAATCCCCAAGTTAGATTATGGTTTTGCACTAAAAATACATTTTTATTGAATTGTCTTTCACCTAATAGTTTAATAGTATACAATGACTTATTAGCATGCTGGGTGTTTTTTACCATATAATATTTTAACATTATTTACGACAACTAAATTATTTTTAACGTTTATTTATTCATGTATCTATACATATATCAACTAACAAATTACTACTTAAATTTTAATTTTATTGACA
>PVMI01031787.1:0-21603 GCA_008528875.1 Aulacorthum solani | reverse complement strand
TTTTTTATGGTCGATCGCGACAACCTAGAAAAACACGGAAGTCGATCGCAAGTCTATTAAAGTTGGCCACCGCTGCTTTATAGTAGCCATTATTGGGTGTCGAGTATCAAGTTGGTATTCGATGGCTATGTGTTCGAATGACGTCATATTTTGTTCAAAAGTATATACATGACTTTGAAAAATCGTGTCTTCGAAAATTAATGTAGGTGGTAGTATGTCAGCATGATACTGTGGTAGGTATTCGAAATATTATCTGTTTGAATTTAAATCCATACTGGTACCTAATCTATTTTTATGATTTTGAAAATATTTTAACTTAAAAAGCTTATAAAAAAAATATGTGTATCAAAATGTGCATAATGAGGATTTTGTATTAAATTGTCAAGTTTTTTAATCAAAAACAAAAATGTAACATGCATAAATTGCAAAATAACAAAAAAATAATAATATTAAAAGTTTAAAAATACCACAAAAAGAAAAAAAATATTATTTATATTTTATCAGTACTATAAAATACTAATATGTATGAAATGCTAGAAAATGAGAAGTAAACCGTTAAAAAAAAATATTGCTGTATAATTATATAACAACGAATAATAGTTCAGACATGGGATCTATTGTAGATTTAAATAGTATTTAGATACAATATACATACATTGAAATATTTTAATATACCTAAATTGTTATTAAAATTGCTGATATCAAACCCTTTAAAAATATTGTTTTCAGATGGATTCTATGAAATTTTATGAAAAAGCATAGAACAGCTAAACTGGAACCATCCTTCTCTTTCTTCTTATTATTATTTGAATAGTAGCTATTTTTTAAAATGCAATGCATTTAGCCATACCTACATATACAAGCACAAGACATTTACATTATATTATAATTAATAACTACTAGTTAGGTATAATTAGGTTTATTCGGTGAGAAAGGGGCTCATACTTTACGCAAGGAATGTAAGTTCACAGCTTACCTATGGATATATTATAAATATGTATTTATGTCACACAACAGTTACTGTAGTCTTCAATATACTATATTTCTCAATTTATATGCATTATTATTGTATTCATATTATTTTATCAGATATCATAGGTGTATACCATACAATAGTAAAATTAAGTTTTGGATATTTTTAGAAAGTGTAAAAGGTATAATAGTTTCAAACTGTGTGTTTATGTATAACATACATAATTAGGATATATTATTATGTATCTAGGTATTCTATTGATTATGAATTACCCAATAGTTATGATATTTTTGTTATTTTATCTTATTGGACATGTTACACATCACATTTTATAAAGTCTTCTTTTCACACACAATATTTCTATTAATTATATAAGTTCTCCGATTTTATGTTTAAATATTATATTTTATTAATAAATACTAAGCAATTTACAACATACAACAAATACAAAATATATAGGTACTTAAATAAAAGTTTCAATTTACATATTTTTTTTTTAAATTTTACAAATTAACAATTAGTTTTATTGTTAAATTCATTTCCACAGTCTTCTATTTCATCACAAAGCGTATGGTTTTTTACACACCGGCCATTTCTGAAAAAAAAATGCATAAGTAAATAAATTATTTGTTAATGGTATAATATTTTATTCATTTTTTACAATGTAATATTCAAAACACTATTCATTTCTAAAATTAATATAAATTATGATTTTTAAAATTGTTAATAACTCAAGTGAAAATCATTCATAATAATTTGTAAGTTTAAACACATATATTAAAAAATTATATATATTATGTTAAATAAGTATCACATTCTTTTTTCTACATAATAGTAAAGTAATAGGTATTAATGGATAAGCCACGATCTACAGACATGCGTGTAAATTGTGCAAAATATTATAGTGGGATTCGATAATAATAATATATACCTATATTAATACCTAATGCAATTATAATTATAATATAAAAAATATATCGAATAATTATGACTATTTTGTGAATCTTTTAAGATATAATCTCAGCATTTAGGTATTGTGATCTCGCATGTCAAAACTACCATTAAAAGCCAAACATATTATAATATTTTGATAATATAAATCAATAGTGGGTTGAAGAATTTGATTTTTATTCGCAACAAGTGTTATTTTTTATTATAATGCTAAGTATTAAACATCTGCGTTCTCCCCAAAATTCTAAAAGAAATATGGTGCTCAAGACAATCGAAGACATTCGTGTGAAGGAGCATATTCATTCGATGCAATATCTACCTGCAAACTTTCTCATTACTCCTGCAAGGCCCTTCACATCCTAACGGTTCGTCAGACTTGTCTGTACAGTCTGCGTATGCATCGCAAAAATGATCGTAGCTCACACACTCATCGTTTGAATTACAAGCAAATTTACCATCTTCGCAATCTAAATTTTTTTTTTTTTGCTTGTATTATATTATAATGTATTATTTAGATAAATAATATAATTTAATATTATAACTAAATTAGTTTGTCACAAACACTGCGAACGTATATACTTACGGGTACAATTAAGCTCGTCGTGGCCATTCCAACAGTCCGACACGCCATCACACATTTTCGTTTTTAGCAAACATTGAATGCCACATCGGAAGTGTGTCTCGAGATCACATGCTAAAATCGAAAACATGTAAATTTATCCCGTTTCTTTTTGTGCATATTAATCTTATGATAAAATATTTTAATTAATATTTTTCATGTGGGGATATATATGTCAATACTTACGACAATCTTTTTCATCTGTCTGGTCTAAACAATCGTAAATACCATTACACTTCCCCTTATCCGATACGCACATGCGGTTTCCACACTCAAATTCGTTTTTAGAGCAGGGCGAAGTATCCACACAACTAAAATAAAAACAATAATTAAATTATACTTTATATTTTATATATTTCATTAATTTACTGTTATTTGATAATTATTTCAAATTTATTGAGAGGCCGGATTATAAATAATTATATCACATATTAATAATTTCGTTTTCCTGGCTCATACCTACCTATGTAGTTCGAATTACAGCGGTCGGACTAACCATATGAATATATATATAGTGTTTTAAATCAAGTTCAATGTTATAAATACCAATTTAATAGTAACTATAGTCATGATAAATACAACATAAAAAGGGAGATCTAAATTTAAATCCTAATTCGAAAATTGTAATTATTATTAGATAAGTACTAGGTAAATAATAAAAAGTAATAACATTTATACGAAATTATAAACAATTTTATGTCACTCTCATTTATTTACCAATTAATGAATTAAAAAACGTTAATGTGTCAAATTGTTAATTTTCATAAATCAAAACAATTATTTATTTACGATAAAATATTGTTTTTTTATCAGTAAGTGGCAATGTGGGTGTATAGTATATATGTTAAGGTAATTATGGGATCTGTAGTAGAACGAGATATGTGGGTTTAAAACGGATATTGTGTACAGAATAAAATAATGTATGGGCGGGTTGTAAGGAAAGATCAAGCTGACATTGTTTGAAAATAGAATCTTAAATCAAATACGTATTCAAATAATTGAAGTAAACTTATTATATGAAACCAGACATGTCGAAGATAGCTATAAAGCTTTGAATATGTTATTCACAATATAACATAATCGTATATAATAAAATGTTTATATGCTCAATATATTGAATCAAGAGATTAGATTGCATTTAAAACCTACATTATCATACAGAAGGAAGTTTCGATATGATCTCTGTTCCTTCAGTTGATGATAAGATGACAAATAAAATTAATTTTAATAATTTTAACACTTAACAGGAGAATATGATAAAAAAGCGGTAAGACATTTTTAGAAATGTAGAAACAAATTAATGAAAACAAGTAAAATAAAAAAGTTGGTTTCATATGATTTGCGAAACATAAAAGAACATAGAATCTAATATCTATAAGTATAACTATATATTGTAATGTGTATGCATTAAACGATTGCAACTAAATATTAGAAACATCACTCCTTTCTCTGCTGTAAGCATAGTTTTTTCGAAAAAATAACAAAATCTTATTAACATTTCCTTGTCGACGTTTTAGTCGCTATTAATCTTCGTATCTTTCTCTTCACATCAGTTTTAATTGTTTCTACTATTAACTAAAGAACGATTTTTATAATAGATACAATATTATAATTGTCTACAGTTATATTAATTATAATAATTGTTATTATATGCAAATATCACATTGTTATTTGATCATCTCATTTTAATGTTTAAATGAACAATTTTAAATGTTGAGTTATAAACTTTAATAATACTTATTAAGGTGAAAGCTAATAAAAAAATAATGAACTATGATTGTTTTAAGAATAATTTAAAAATTAATTTCAAAGAAAATGTACAAACTATTGTTTGATATTGCGTCAAAATATCAAAATAAGAACTTTTATATTCTTTTAATTTTGGAAAACCTGTTTGAAAAAACGATTACTATATGAATTTGAATGGATTCAGTCTCGTATAGCGTATTCCAAACCAGTTTAATATGGTATTTTATATTCCAATTAATTTAACTTAATAATAGTAATTAAGTAGTAACTACCGAATGACCAATTTTAGTGGAATTTCAAAGGAATGTCGAAATTTAAAAAATATTTCCTCTTTTAGTCTAATCATGCATATTGTGTACTACTCGATGGTTTCAACATATATAATTATAATTGTAAAATAATGATGACTTACGTATACGCATTTCTATGAATATTTTGACAGTACTGGGTGTTTATACCACATCGTCCACCACATCCAGTTAAATCCTTTGTATCCAAACTTGGTAAACACTGCAGAATCCCTTCGTCACGATCAGCCAAACAGACTTCGTCTTCTTTGCATTCGTCACAAATCCAATTATCTTCAACTGAAATTGTTGATAAACTTAATCAGTTATAGCCTTATAGGATAGTAGGCACCATTTTTTTTCAAAATTAAATTTTAAGTACCGATATTTTATTTATATAAAATTATCATTATAATTTATTATATACATTTTCATTAATGTTATATGGCCAATGCCAAATCAAAATATATTTACATTCTTGTTAAAATGTAATCAAAACAAATATTATATGAGAAATAGTCCAAGGCCCGAACAGATGATATTTTAAATTTAAATAAATACAATTATTATGGTTGCATAAATTATTATTTTTGTTAATATTCGACGTTTTTTAATACTTTATCGATTATGATGAGTGAATAAAATATAATAGTATTTTTTATAATACTTGAAATTTAAAAATGTCGAAGCAGACGGGACCCGCCCTATTATTATGTTTTTACCCAGTTTTATATTATATGTTATCTAGTGATGAATTTAATGAAAAATTAATCGATATTTAGGTATCTACGGCACACAAATATGTATAATATAAAGCCGTAAAACCTATCTATATTATATAATTTAAAATTTGGATTTCTAATATTTCTAAACATGCGTAGTGTTTTTCTACGTGGAAAGTGACTTGATATTTTTATATAGTTACCATTCTCAGTGACTTTATTTGTCGGCGCCTGTTCGATTACTTCCTTGCTAGTTGATGTCGAAATCGGTGGCGGGACTGTGAAATATTCATCGAGGTCCGAGTTTTGTGACAGATATATCCGACAGGGCATCAGGTCCAGATCACTCTTATTGCCCGGTATGAGCAGACACCGATCCACGCTTGTCGGTTCTCGAGTGTCCCGAGTCAAACATTTCCTGGTCCTGGTAGCTACATAGTCCCCGGGATCTTCACAGCCGCTCCAATCAGACCAATCAGTCCACACGCCCAACTCTCCACTCACTATTTCGTAGAATACAACGTTATGATTTTATAATAATATTGCAGATGATTATTGATTATATTCAGTAATTGGAAGTGCCACGCTATTTATTGAAGAACGGCACAGTGTATAGTGCACTATATATTTTTTTGGAGCAATATAACCATGTAGGTATATCGTACTTATTTTTTTCCTAAGATAAAAATTTAAGCGTTTAAAAGTGATACTATAACATTGTCCTTTGTAAATAGCTTAAATTTTGCTACACTTTTTCTAAGTATTTACAGTTTCTCACAAATAAAATAAATAAACTTCATTCTAAATGTGTAAAAAAATGTATATACATCCTAACATAATACTGATATGACGTAATTTCCACATGCACGATTCATGTGTAATCATATTATCAATAAGTATCAATATCAATAGTCAGCTATTATTATCTATAAAATCAGTTCACTGAACAGTGAACACCGTGCGAGTTACTTCTCGTGTTGTAATAAAACCGTGACTTATACATGTTTCTAAAAATTATCATCCACATTTTTGTGGACATAAGCAAATTTAACAGCTGTACTTACTTTGTAATAGGGACCACCTACCGATTTTATCTTTCTAACCAAAAAAATTAATTGTGCATTACGTAGCACCCCAAATGTGCATAAAAGTAGGTGGGTACCTATAGCGTTCGTTTTTTACTTTGTAGCAACTTCCAACCATTTATTACTTAAAAATTTTTATAGCAATTTTATATTGTGCAATTGATAAGAAAGTAATTATTTACTTTGGAATCCAATAGATTGAACGTTCACGCTGTAGTTGCCTAACCAAGTATGTCCGTGCTGTATACGAAGAGTTTTGAGGAACGCAATGCCGATCTGCCCAATGCCGATCGCAGACTCGGGTTCTTGAGAAAACTTGATCTCGCACTGTATTTGAACGCCTTTTGCTTGACCGGGACTTAGATCGATCACCTCACAGCCATCATACCAAGGTGATAGTTCACTGTTTCTGAACGTGTCGTCCAACTACAACAAAAACAGTTAGTTACATTTTCCAGTCTACTTACCTATATGAACAATAATAAAATGAAATACAATGGTTCCTCTGTGTAGGTACTATGTACAACTTGTTACTACTACTATATAATAGAGCTGATATTTTATAGTTACCTCAGTCGTAATATTGGCACTCAGTGCTAAAAATTCGGTAGAGTTTCTATCCACAAATCCTATAGTGTACGGAATATTTGTAATTTGAAATTCTCCTTCTACCACTAATGGATATTTCTCTTTCTGTGGAACTGCAAAAAAATAAAAATAAAAATATTTTAAAAAGTACTATTAGCATTCTTTGAACACACGATTTTCTTGGTTTATTTGTACAGAGAAAAAATGCTACTTAATTATAAATTATTTATTTCTATACTAACCCGAGTGCGTTAAAAAATACGATAATTATTATTTTTTTAATTGTAATCAACAGCGACGGACGGATTACGATGAGACAAATAAATAGGTTTAGAAAAACTCACGGTACGATGATGATCTTCCTATTAATTATTAATATCGATGGACTACGAAATATATATGTATATATTTATATGCATGATGTATATAGTATGCCTATACATATAAAACATACGATTATATTACTATTGGTTTTTGGTCAGGCGCGAGTACGTGCTTGTTGAAAATTAATATCTTTATACCATCGCCCTCGGGCGATGAATTAAAAGATGCTTGTATTATACTATGAATAATGTATAATATATCTCTATATACAGAACCTGCAATATAGTATATTTCGTGAGTGGTTTAAAAAAAATAAAAACACCCGGTGTCCGGAGAACCTAGTTTTTACGGGTAATTTGTTTTCATCAATAGCGTTATTTTTCAATTGAAACACGACGGTCTAAATCGGCATTGCGCATTATATTATTCATCAGTTCCTATTCACTATTCAGTCAATACTTATTTATACGTATGTATATAATGAAATAATGAATATAATACACAACACACGCGCATCCTACACAAAATGTATTATATGCGCACTATCGATATTTCGGGATCAATCGATCTCGGTACGTAATCTGATTGATCTATAGGTAGGTACGTCTATAATACGGTCCGCGGTGCATTATGTGCGTTCTACCCATTGTGTTGTCTAAATCAAATTATATACGTATTTATTATTATATGGCATATTGTAGCGGATCGCGCGTTCATGTCTTCGTTTGATGTACACAATAATAATAATAATATAGTAATACTCGCATACTAATATATAGGTAGGTATGCTGCGTTGTAGGCAAACGTATATTATACAATTTATTTTATGTACCTAAATATGGGGCGCCATACGGGTGGTCATGGAGGGAGTGGACAATATCACTTCCCCTCTCTATGATTCGGGGATTTTACGGAATCAAAATATGTTTAGGTATTTGTGTTGATTAAAACTTTTGAAAATGAACGTGGTAGGCATTAGTATAATATTATGAGATCGAATATTCATTATATTGGATTATTATGTAATCATTTTAATTCTCTAGTCAAATGTAATATTATTATGAAGATCGACGGGCACAAATAATTTGTTTGTAATATTTAACTTGTACATTTAATTTCTGTACATAAAATCGTTTCATCGGAATCTATCAGATTCTAATCACAATCCTAGTTCGTTTTTATGTTTTTTTGCTTTGTGAATAAATGCTTTGTCACCCAAATTTTAAAATGTAGTCCACTATGCATGGTTAAAAAATCAGGGAAAAAATATCGTCTAATTTTGAAGCAGAAATAAGGAAAATTAATTGATAGCTATGGTCTGCGAATATATGGCATCAATATGACTAGTGTCATAGTGGCAACATTATAATACCCATACATCGGTTGTTGTGTAGGTAAGTAGGTGTTTAAATATAAAAGATTCTCGATTCTGAATGAAACTAATTTTAAAATATAAATATGTATCAATAACATACTGTGAGATTATTGACATTTCAATATAGATGACATTATATCAATGAATTCAAAGTTTACCCTCCATTGACTTTCTTGTAACCTATACTGTATTTAGCAGAGAGGTATCTACTTTTTTCAGTAATTTTGTTTCAAAATCCGAACCCCAGCAATTAAACACATTTTTATAACGCGTAAACGCTGCAGCTCCAGACTCAGCTGCTTCACCCTACACACATGGCACTCCTAATATACGTACTATATTTTATAAATAGCACGCCCCACGTTTTTACGTCACGCACACGTACTTATTGTATTGCACACGGTAGGTACACGTCAGAATCTAACAAGAGAGTCGTTTTAAATTTTTAATGGTGTAAAGTATTATATACCTCGAGTTTAAAACACATAAATTCCTATTTTCATTATCACTATCATCGTTACATAATATTATAAAATATAATATAGCTTATGGATTAATACATTTACTATGTCTGTAAATCATAAATGTGTTTAATATTTATGATTGTTTTCTTTTGTAATATTATGATGAACTTTTAATAATAATTGTTTATGTATTCATTGTACGGCCTGAAGGGCTAAGGGTACCACCTTTTTTGTACGTAACCACCGCATAGGTGTTCACAACTTTCATAAAACTGTCCCTAAGAATATACGTACTACCGATATAAAAACTAACTATTATTATTATATAATTTAGGACATATTATATAGTTATTTAAATGCAGTAATGATCTGTAGATTATGAATCACAAAACTTTGATTACTTAACTATGGAGGAATGTCTAGATGATCACGGATCCAAGTATGGACTTCAAAAGGATTTTTGAAAATGTTTGTGCCTACTCTCAAAGTTACTATACTTAATAATTCATTTTACGGATTCTTCTATGATATATTGTCATCATATTAAAAATAATATATGCGCAAACTAGCTCTTTGGCGGACATTATTTTCTATTTATAGGTACCTTGTATTCTAGTGATGTACAACAGCACGCTGGTGGTCAGGCATATGAGCGCCGTGAAGAACAGAAACGTGTACAGGACGAACATGTTGGTGTGGCACATGGTCCTGGGCGGCGAATTGCACTTATGCAAATGCGGTATGTCCGAGGGCGGCTGCCAGCAGGTACACCGCTTGCCGGGCTGTTGCCGGGTCGTCGGTTGGAATGCGGCTGGCGTGGGCGTCGTCACTACCGCGGCGGCGTTGGTGGCTGCGGCGGCGGCGGTTGTTCCGTATGCGCGTGGGTCGTAGATCGTGGACACCGCGGTGCCGGGCCCGCCGCGGCCGCCCGTGTTGTCCTTACCGGACAATAACCTCGAGGCCAAACACTCGTTGGCCATCCGCTGGCCCTCCTCCGGGTTGTAAGCCGGGTTTTCCATTACGTTATTATTTCGACGGTGGTGACCACGTCCCGCCGTCGCGCCTGGCGTATTAGTCCGCTCGAGAGACACACCTGCGTACCGGAGCGAGATCGCCTGAAACAGTGACGAGAACAGAATAGATATTAAACGATTGTTAACCGTAAAATGTATGTATAGGTAAAGATAGGGCAAACCCTGTATGTACAGATGGTAGAATATAGAAAATAAATTGTGGGCTAGGGCGGAGGGTTGATATCCCATTGCACATGTTAAGTACAATTATGAGACCAAAATATGAATGATCACACCTTTTTATCAATTAACTTATAAACGAGAAATACATCTCTACGGGGAGGAGATTTCAGATTTTAAACATAGCCCCCTCCCTTTTTTTCGTCTGGGCTTTCAGGTATACATCATAATAATATCACAATCTATTATATAGTCACACGTGACGTATACAACTCTTAATATGTTATACGCTATATGTTTATAAGCGTTCGGTTGTATCGGGTTCAGCGACTCTCATTTTATACGCACACGCGCTTATAGACGACATAATAACAAAAATAATAATAGTAATATTATATATATAACATAGACCACTACCAAGGGGAAAATGGAAAACCATCGTCTCGTGTGTATTAAAACGGTAACGCGGCGCCTCCGGTGGAAATTTTCGTTCCGATAACCGCGGACATCACACTCTCATTGTGATCGACTATATTGTAGGTACATGAATGAAACGTCAAAAATTCTATTGTCGAGTTTATTATTTTATTTTCAATGGGTCATTAAATCGTTGCCCAGCCATATAGTCGTAAAGTACGTGTGTCGACCAGAATAATGACTGTGAGTAAATATGGAATTTTTCACGTGGGTGTGTGATCGTCTGAACGAAAACATCACAATAATATATACATTATAATATACCTTATACATATATGTATATAATATGCCCACGACCGCGCCATCATAATGCCGGTCTTATGGCGTGTTCATGGGCAATGTCCAAGAGACGTCGCTCGATTTGCATAAATAACACATTTACGAGTCAATATATACCCATGTACAATAATACGTATATATGGAATATATATGTTGTATGGTTCATAGCTGTTGTTGTTTTTTTATTATTTTTTTTATTTATTTATTTAAATTGTTGTTTAGGATATTCATTAAGCGCCGAACACGTTTTAACTCTTAACCGTGAGTGAGTCCGCAAATTAAATAAAAAGAATCTGAAGAAAAAACCGAGATGTTTTATTAAGTGCCGGGGCCGTTTAAACGTTTAATCGGCCGGTTATTTAACGTGGACAACTGACTATCCCTTGTATTTTTAATGACATATAAAAAATTGTACGAATAAAATATCTCGGCAGACGTATAGGTTTATAGGTAGGTAGTGACCAATGCACCTCGAACGTCTTCGCCACGGACCGAAAAAAAACATCTTCAGGCGTCTGCGGGAAATAAAAAAACGAATGACTAATGATGACGTCCGTGAGAAAGTCTATTTCATTAACATTAAAACAGTAAAAGTTCATTGATTTTTGTTGTTGTTTTATTACTACCTAAACATTATTATATTATGAAGAATATCAATAAATTATTATTTTCTAGGAAAATCGCGGTACCTAGCTAAGGTGTAT
The DNA here is from genome assembly GCA_008528875.1 of Aulacorthum solani. NCBI lineage: Eukaryota > Metazoa > Arthropoda > Insecta > Hemiptera > Aphididae > Aulacorthum > Aulacorthum solani. The sequence goes on along the minus strand of PVMI01031787.1, from coordinate 9,813 downwards.
AACAAATATAATAAATTACAATCAAATAGAATGAATGTATTTACTATTTACCAATTTATTATAAAAATAAAAATCTGGTAATAATAAAATGGCACATAATATTTGAACGTTCTTGAAGATGACCTATAGTTTATTAATACTGTAATAACTTTATTAATTTCAAATTTAATATTGAGTATATTATGTAGGTACATAATATTGTACCAATATGCTAACTGCTGAGTTAAAAGTATGTTATTCCATTCATACGTATATATAAATTATTGGAAAATATATATAGATATTTTTTAATAACAACTTTAAACATCATATAATATATCCCATTATACTTTTCTGGCTATATATTTTTAATAAATTACACCAGTTTCAAAGAATCGAAATAATGAAACTATTACTTATTTTTTGGTTTCAATCCTGAAAAATTAATTAACTGCACCACATAATTATACAGCCCAAAAATTAATCTAGTCATTATAACTACTTTGAAAATAACTCTGAAATTAGCGACCAGCATATTATACATACGCATATAATAATACATATGTTTGAATGCGATAAAATTAATATGATGCATGTTCTGTAGAAATTGACCATTTAATCGAACAAAAAACAGGATCATTTTTATCATAGGAGTTTTGATTACATTATGATACATAATATACACATATATATTGTACACCAAGTTATTTTTATTTATTGAATTTTTATTTTTTTAAATAAATATTTAATTGAATTGGACTCTGTAGAATCTAGAAACCTAGCAATTAAAATAGAATAGGGACTTGTAACATTTAAAAATAATCAGTATGTATCGAAGTATTGTACGATGTAACTAAATAATTATTTAAAAGAAATTCTTGTGAAGAAATTGCAGAAATAATTTGGATCATTTTGGTAATAAAAAAAGGTTACAAGGACTCAAATAAATGATTCTCTTTCAAGATGTACAATACTTCAGGAAAAATAAAAATCGTCCTTTTCAAACGACAAACTCAAAATGTTTTTGTATTTCTTTAAATCTTTGAAAAGTATTTGGTTTGATTCTAAAAAAATAAACATTTATTTTGAATTGAATAGCTTATTGTCACATTTGAAGTAAAAATAAACATGTATTATACAATACAAATATAATAGATATAATGGCTCCTTGCAGAACAAAATAATATTACATCAATTCTTTTTGAACATTTCCAGAATTGTAGTTTTAAATGTGAAAAAAGGTAGCAATTTTTTTGTTTTTCTTACAAAATAATTCAGTGCAAAAAAAAATTATAAAGATGATCCCTATTTTTCAGGTAGGTAAAGATCCTACAACCATTGTTCTTTAGATTTCACACGCCATACCTGGGATCATAAGTCATGAATCGTTAGACACTGACAATAATAACTGTTAACTTCCTACTTTGTCGGTAATGTCATTTAAGTATATGTTTGGGGCCCCACATGCGCTCAATTATTGTAGAAACGAATTTAACATCATCGCAATATTATTATTATTATTATTATTATTATTATTATTGATAATTGTGTTTGTAATATTTTTCCTTAGGATCCTATACTTCATATTTACTTTATACATCATCGTAATCAATTCAAGCCATTTTATTATACAGAAATCAATTTTTTTTTATTCATTTACTATAATTGTATAAATATACTGTTTAAGTAACATTTAATAAAATAAATATTATATTATGATAGACTCATCGGTCTCTCCAATTATATAAATAATGTTAATAAAGCTCAAATAATTTAATATCCAGGGGCCGGGAAGGAATTATACAAGTATATGATATATGGTATTGTGTATTCATGGTTTATGTATACTATTTCTTGAAAATCAGCAGATTACAAATTATTGTAAGCTGCTTATAAGTACCAAGCAGGTTCGTTAAAAAATTTCAATGCTAATTATTTTAATTGAATCTAGCTATAACACAAATGCATAAGTACACCAATTACGTTCAAAAACCTAACCTAGCAGATTTAAAATTAAAAATATTAACATGATACTATTATAGTTAATATTATTTATATAGAAATAAATAAAACGTCTAATTGGTAGGTTTTTATTAGTCATGGTATTTTTATTCTCAAAAACTCAATTTTAAATAGGATGGAATAAATAAAAAAGGTAGGTAGGTAAAAACTTTTAAAAATTAATTAGGTATCCAATAAAAGATAATACATTATATTATTAAATTATAATATTAAAGTTGCTAAAATATTAGTATACAAAAGGTCTATTTATGTTTAAATAATATAAAGTTCAATACTTAAATGTGTTTAAATTATTTATATTAATAACATTAAATTAATAATAAAAGAATGCCAAGCTAGGTATGTAGATTATTTTTAACCAAAACGTGTCATATTATGTATACAAACAAGCTATACAACTTTAAGAATAATTAATCACTTTTTAATACCTAAAATTAGTAGTTCATTCCTATAGTTCATCTTCCTAATACATTTTCACATAATATATTACAATATACATTATACATGTAATATACCTATGTCTTATATTTTTAGACAATACATTTGCATGCGTAGACATCAACATATTTTTTTTAAGAGTGAGTATAAAATTGCATTGTATTACATACAGTAATCGATAATTAAATACTTAACAATTAGGGTTTGTCGGTTACAGTTAGAATGTTATTATTTTTGAGACAATGAAACATGGAAGATGTAATTATCCACTAATCATTGTATTACTAACAATAGAGCAGTGAGAACATTTTCAATTGACTCCGTGCAACTTATCAATAAATTAATGTTTTTCAAAAATATGATTCGTTTAAAAAAAATAAGTAGGTTTGCCTACGTATGTACTTGAAACAATATTGAAATAAATTAACTACACGCATAATCCAATGTACAAAAATAAAATAATGTTAGTAACATTAGGTATTAATAGATTTAAAAATGTTTACGTATTCATTTCTTCTATTGTATGTACAAATATTTTGTAAAAGTTTTGACACTAATGAAGTTAAGCATATGTTACCTCACGTGAATTATAAATATTGAATATTTTATTAAAAAATAATAATGAAGTTTTTATAAAATAAGATATTTTAATAAAATTGTTTACGCTAAGACATGTTAGATACTGTAGTTACTAGTTAAATAAATTATATATAAGTTCGGAGATGTATCATTAATTTATACCAATCATTATAATATTAATTACCCATGTCCTATATCTGCAATTACTACGTATTTATTGAATTTTGTTTTTCATTTAAGGTAAATTTTGAAGTGGCTCTATAAATAAAAACTCGAATAATAGATTTACTCCTTTTTAATCTTTTATCATCATGGTATTGATAAAATAAAGCACAATCCTACATAATTTCAATAGTAAAAACATTTTTATTTTTATTTTTACTAGCTTTTACACAATGGTTATAACCTGTTATAAGTTCTAAATTATAATCAATACTACCTAGTACCTATATATTAATCACAATTACAAATTTACCAACATAGATATGACGTCATTAATTCAACGATGTAACCATTAGCAACGAAAAAAGGATAACAAAAACTATATAATAATATAATCATTTTCTTGATTTAAAAATCAGAAATACATGAAACAGAACTCTACTTCTAAGACCTACTTAGAAACTGTAGGAATTAATATTATTTTGTTATGGCCTATCAAAATCGTTAACATTATTTATGAAAGTTAAAATATAAATTAAAATTAATTTGAATAAAGTTATTAGTTTTTAAATGGTATATATTAGATACGAACGAAGTAAACATTTTAACTACAGCAATTATGACTTCATAGACTTTAGTCACAATGATTAATGTCATTAGGTATATGTATATTTACTGCAGAAAAATATGTAGTTAATTATCCAAATTTATTTTTATTAAGTTAACCACTTATTAATTATTATAGGAAACAATTGAAATACATAACTCGGTTTTTTAATCAGGGTTTATGAGTAATTTTAATAAATTTATAATTGAAGATATTATAAAAATAATATAGTTTTATATTAAGTATATAATATGCGTTAGTAACAGTTGTACCATACATAATATAAGCACCATGTTATGTATAAAGTGATTTAGTATTGCAATATTTATTATTAAACTATCTTCATATACAATTTTAAATATATACCTACTTTTAAAATATTTTAGTCAATGGATTTTTGTTATACTCTATGAAATCAATACGAAAATGTATATTGTAAATGTATCATATTCATTCATTTCTGCGTATATGTATAATATATATTGTACCTTGATTGTGACTAATGGCTTAATAAGTAATAACTAGGACTTAGGAGTTAACTTTCCATTGTAATCTTTGAACATAAAAATATTATATGCATTATATTTATAGAAATTATTTTTATATTTTTAATGATTACGATAGCAACTAATTATTTTTTATCTAATACAAACTGATTTATAGATATCTATGAACGATATCTATAACCTATACTCTATAGTATTTATTTTAATGTGATAAATCAAAGCAATACATGGGTATTTTAACACAGTATATTATGTCATGTGCACTACATATAATAATTAAGAATAATACATCTATATTAAGTACTAAACATTTAATTATATGTTTACACTACATCATACAAACAACTTAGAACCAGGATTTTAGGTGACTAACTTTTTGATGGCTTATTTCAAAAATAAACAATGTAAGCTTTATCCCTATTGATTTCTCATAAAATTCGGGATGTAACAATTTTTTTTCTAAAATCCTACGATAATGTTGATAATAGTTATCACATTTTAATTTAATTTTATCAAATTAATTAACAATTATTATATAGGGATATTGCATACATTTTATACTATAAAATGATATTGCTATAAGCGAGATAAAGTAAGTCAAATGTCGAATTTAATACTTAATATTATTTTGGTTCGTGATCGTTGTATTAAACAGACGATTCGTATAATATATCAATAAATTAATACACTCAAATTACAAAACGGTAAGAAAAAATAGAATCGAAATGCAGCGTGGACAACCAACAATGTTTCAGACATTCCGCGAACCGTACATGTCGGAACCTGCTTGTGTTTAAAAATGTACATAATATTTTTTATACGACTAACAAGCTGTCTATACTTCTGAATCTATACCTGCAACATTTTATTCTCATGAGATGTGTAGGATTATTTAGGCACTTAAACCTAATACCAATTCCAATAACATAGTATTGTTAATGATTTTCGTTTTAGTGGTTATATATAAACCTAAACACAGGGTATCTAGTAGATTTTTTAGGTAAATTAACAAGCTTTTAAAATTATTACACCCGATAACTGGATGTGGACATGAGAGTACAGACTTTAAATTTAAAAACTATTTCGAATAGACTATAAAAAAATATAATTACAAAAAAAATTAATCGGAATAAACCTATTTATGTTATTAGCTACTGATTACTAATTGTTTTGGGGGACAAACAAATCGTAGTAAAATACTAAAATTACATGATACTATTATGCTTTATATGCATTTATACATTACATTATATATTATAACTTACCCCGCGTAGTGGTGGTAACTGAGTGCGTGTGTGGCCAAAGCTAGCGTTTGCGACTACGAAATTATGGCTTTTGGATCCTCTCCCATGGTTACAGATGGATTATAAACTGATAAAAAATCACTGTGCGTATCGAATATGATGACTAAATTTATAACCGTCGATATCAAACTAAACTACCGCAATTAGTTTTAGGGAAAAATTTTAATTGCAAAAAATTGATAGTCACAATAGATCGGTCGGCGAGCGGCGTACGTATATAGTGTATATTATAATACAGGTATGTCGACGTCGACGTGTTGCGATGTTGTGGGTCGTGAGTGAAATAACCAACTGAACCGAACCGGCCATGCACCGGATGGAACTACCGCCGCCGCCGCCGCCACCGCACCGCCACTCCCGCCCCTGCCACGACACAGCGGTTGGCTCCTTCGTAGAATGTTATTAATGCGTTCCTAAATACGACAAAACACCTGTGTATATACAGCACACCACCTGGTACCCCCCTACCAGCCCCCCATCATTCCGCGGCCACACACATCTTCCCCCTCATTCGTCACCGATGATGACAATATACCTTTTCGTTCGGACTTAGGCACCGTTCGCACGCGCATGGTAGACCAGCAGATGAACAAACAAAAACAAACTGGTCGTATCTAGCCACGCAGGTATAGGTACATATTATTTTGTGCGTAGGCGTTCTATTATATAACACACCAAGTACTTTTTTCAACTACGCTAGAGTATAAACAAAACTTTAGCCTTTATAGATAATAATTGTTTGTTTTTTTTAATTAATCAGTCATCAGTGTACATTTATATAGAAACAATAATGTTCCAAAGACTATGTTTTTGAATAAACTAATACAGATTTTGAAAAATATCGCTCTTCAATATATAATATGGTGCCCTTTAATCGGACGAACGTAGCTGAAGTAATAATTTTTTATTATATAGGTATTTATTATATTTATAACATATGGTTTAATGGGGTTTATGAAGAATTTGTTTGCCTATAATACCTACGCCCTGCGCCATCAGCTGTTACCTCATTGCGGCAGTTCAATTACCGGGCACACGCGATTAGGGAGGAGTTATGAACGGAACAGGGAGGTCTTCCTCCCGAACAGAGCCTGTACGGCGGATCCTGCCTAATCCCCCGGTCGGCACGTATATAATAATATTTTATTGTACTTCGGTACATGGAAACTCGTGCTTTATAAAACTATTTACAACTGCTAAAATGCGTTCACACTTTGAAGTTGGATTGCTTCAACGATTTAAACTATGTATTTAAATAATATTTCCCTAAATATCGATTATGAGTTTGATGTTTAAATCATCCCATATTGTCTCAATACCTATACCAATTGCGTCTGTAAAAAAATGTAAAATGTACGTGGGCATGATACATAATATTATGCTTACTATCAAAATTAAACCATGCAACTTTTCCAGGGGAAAAGTTGTTAACACGAAATCGTCCGTGTGTGCGGTAAATGGCTCCACAAATAAAAAAACGAAATAAACGTCTCGCCGTTCCGTATATCACCAGCAACGGTGGCGACTCTGTGCGAACGTCGCCTTCGGCGCATATAGTAGTCATAACACGCTACCCGATTTCCTGTGGTGTCCACCGGATGTTCTTTTGTGTCTTGGCAACACGCGGCGGCGGCATCAGCAGCAGCAGCAGCAGCCTCATCCCCCCTCGTCACTCTACCACCACCTATATATGTATAGGTTCACTACGGTTTTGTGTACGGCGAAGGAGACGAAAAAAAAACTTATTAAAAAAAAAAGAAGAAAAGAAATTACGTGCGGATGACTCAATGACTGTGTCGGTGGCGGCGGTCCTATCCGATTTCATCGGTGCGCAGAGAATCCGAAACCGATCATTAGGCTCCGGCGGATCGTGACCCTCCACGTGGTCGTGAATGGTGGGGTAGGGGGGTACGCACCGGTGCTAAACGCGCGCGCGGCATCGAATCCAAATAAGCTGATTAAGCAGACATAGGTGATAGGTAGGTACATATAATATACTATATATAGGTTCAAGATTGTATACAGGTATGATATCCGTCTATATATTATATAATGCAGGTACGACACGCTGTAGGGATTTTCGCTTCGATGTCCCTAACCCACCCCCTTACCGATCGTCTAGACGTAAGCTAGGCACTTATACAGTGTGCTTAGTAACTCTGCAGTACATATATTTCCTGATATCTGTTATTAATTATTATAATATAAAACCGGTATATTGTGCATATATAATAGTATTATGTGCGATCGAAAGAATCGATAACATCTCATCTGCAGACACGATGGTTTCGCTGATGCGAGGTAAATATTTTTAAGCCGTTTAAGGGATTATATTATATTCTGCAGTCTTCAGTCTTCACATTGCAAAAAATATCACGGATACAATATTACATCATCATTAACTCCTGGCGTGATTTTTTGACCGCACGAATCCGCTACTCAGGACAAATATGATTATCGAATTGAATTTTTTTCCGACTTCAGTCTACGGTATTCTGTTCTAATGTATTTATCCTTACAAAATTATTATATATTTGTATTAATTAAATAAGACAACATACGAGAGTACTAACTAATCAAAATAAATAATACCTAATATTAAATTCGAATTATGTGGTCTTTGATTTATTTGGTTCGCACAGCAGGAGGCTGAAATATTTATACTATATGTTGCCTACAGCCTGCAGGCGACTTCAGATACGAGACATCCTGTATATAGTGTATATTATGAACGAGGGCGGTAAACAATAATATAATATAACGCACTGATAAAAAATAATAAATAATAATACTACTATTCGTGTGTGTCATATAGGTAACCAGGTAGGTGTATTATACCATACATGATACACACACACATATATATATATATATACATTATACATGTATGTGTGTGGACTGTGTGTGTATTTGGGCGTTCTGTAAGCGCACGCATGCGTCCATTATATACATGCAGTGATTCGGAGACGACAGAGTAATAAATCGCGTGCATACTACGTTTTACCTTTTTTTCCCGTTCCTTTCACCGTCCTCGAAATTTCCTTTTTTTGTCGTTTTTCCTATGTGACGCCGCGCGCCGACCGATTACAATATTATACTATATACAGGACACAGGTATATATTATAGGTAAGAACTAAGAAATATATTGTATACGATTGTACATACGGCGAGTATAATAATAAACGCGAGGGGACCGGACGGCAATAAAAAAAACTGCACGTACTCGCGATAATTTTCTATGTACCAACAAAAAAAAATTATAACGACAACAACGGTTTTCAACGTCATCGTGTGCATTGTAGGTACACATGTTTTTATTATATTATATTGTAGGTCGTGTGTCGCATATACTAGTATCATTATATTTATTTTACCGTGTGCGGCATATAGTGCAGTCAACGATCCTCTGTTTGGCTGTTGGCGTTTACTTATTATTATTATACGGGGGGGAAAAATTAGCTCACATATGGTATGCACGTATACGTACGACGAACATATATTTATATTGTACACTGGTGTCTCGTAGATTAAAATTTCAACATCGTCTTCGTCTACTGTCCGTGTGACAATAAAACGAATCACATCGTGCGATAACCACGTGCGAATATTATTTTAATGTGATTTGTATACTTAATCACATGTAGCGGAAGTTTCTAATACCTTCTTCAAAGTGCTTACCATATAGGTACGTCTGACGTCACGACTGCCATCTAATAATAATTCGACATATTATATTACATGCTCCCGTGATGAAGTAGGATTTACTTTCAAAGACTATATAGTGCCCCGTGGCGTAAGTAAATAAGACATTAATGTCGGTATTATACACATGTATGATGCATATATAGGTACCCGGGTACCTACAGGCCACAATATAATATAATTAAGTATTTTCAGAGATGAGTAGATTTAAATAAATTCAGGTATACTTATATAGGTACAGATTGAAATTACCAAATCAAAGTACAAAAAGTGTATTTAAGAACAAAGTAGATTAAGTCCTCTAAAATCTAGATTATTTTGCTAAAATACCTTAAAGTCAAAACGTATGTCAAAAAAATTAATTCCTACATTATGTTTTCTGTGTTCATGACAAAGTATAGTGAAATAACGCAGAATGAGTAATAGAACGACTCAACTGTATTATTAAATCAGCGAAAAGTGGAATTGAACTCCACTGCTGCAGTACCTATACATTATTATAAATCATTTTAG
>PVMI01031771.1:0-18470 GCA_008528875.1 Aulacorthum solani | reverse complement strand
TTAGTGTAAAATATATTATATTATTATATATACACCATACATATCAGTCAATTTGTATCAAAACTTTTACTCATTAATTTAGATGATTAATGAAGAAAATTAATCAATTATGTATATATTTATATTTGATATATGCATACAATATACATAACACCATTATATATTATTATATAGGCTGTACTACTGATATTGTTCAAATGTCAATCTTTCAGATGGAAAATAATTTTGTTTTTTATTTAATATTTGAGCTTTGTGCTTTTACTACCTAGATACTTGTATATTGAAATAGTTTTCGATATTTTGACTTCAAAAACTTTACTCAAGCTAAACACAACTCAAAAACATTAAATAACAAATCATAATAATTATTTTTATATTTGAATATATTTTGGGCTATAATGTAATATACATTTTTTTTTTGTCATTATTAGCTCTATTTTCAATATAATAGTTTCAATAATTATTCAATATTTAATATTATGATGCTCATTCTCTAGGTTTATATTACGCTGACCCAAAACACTGGGATCACAAGAGTTTTTGCAAAAATATTTAAATATCTCTAGGTTTCAAAATGTATTTTGGGAACATCGAGTTTCGTTTAGCCATACACCTACCTACTTCTGTGAGGTGGGAATAAAGGGTGATGGTAGAACGTGAGGTAGAAGAAAACAACACAACACTACAACAGCCTTATATTATTATTGAATGCACCGAATTCGAGTACAAACACCACGCCATCATTGTTAGCGATAATAACTCATCATTTGTGAAAGCACACTCTTTGATTGATGAACAAACAACATTGTTTGAATTTCAACTAATTAAATTAACCAATTGCATCGTTGGCTAATTGAAAAAATAGAATGAGAAATGCATTAGGCACCGCGGTATATATAGTGTGGCGATGTATTTATATTTTAAATTTTAATTGCACCACAGGAACATCTTCTTATCTTGAAACAAAACTGATTCAGTGTACTCACTCACTCACAAATTCAAACAACTTATGCATATATTTTATGTATGATATATATATATATATATATATGTATAGCCAAAATCTGAACTCTCCTTCTTTAATTTTTTTTGCGTTTCCTCTCCAACAAAATTATTCATCTGTAATATCTTAGCTCGTCCACGTCTCCCTTAAAGGAGCTTAAGAGGTAATGAAGTGTATGCTTTTCACAATAAAAGTACCTTTTATTCAAATGCAGGTCACTAAAGTAGTCTGCATATAATCCACGATGCCATCAAAAGCATTTGTTTCCAATATCAACCTCACCACCATTCAACAGTAGTAAGGTTTTCTAATTTTATATACATCGATGGAATACTCAACTGCGAAAGTCATTTTTTTATGAAATAAAATCCTTTTTGTCCTTTGATATTTATTTAATAAAGTTATTAATCAAATTAAATGTACTTATTAATAAATAATAAAAGTACAAAAATATATAACAGAATCCAGACAACAACTTAGATATCTAGGTAACTTATCCGAATGATTTTATTACTTACGTATATAGTTATATGTATTTGTAGAATAATATCAATGGATATTTTCTCTGATCTAGCAGACCTCATTATTTTCATTTATAAAATAGACTTATTGTATTACAATGTGTTAAGATTATATAAAAAAAAGTAAAAATGAATAAGTGATATTTTAAAACTTTAATGTTTGGACAAATTATAATTTTATAACGTACAAAAAACTGATCATTTTGTAAACAATTTTAACTGACCAAAAAATAGTATTAATTGCAACATGAATTTGCTAATGAAAATATAAATTTTTTTCTATAACTTAGTAAATGGTCAATGAAAAATATTGAAATTAATTCTTTTTCAATTCATACAGAACATCAAATCGTTTCAAACTTAACCCTAAAAGTACAAATTAAACACTAAACATAAAAACTTATAATGTAACATATGTTTAAAAGAACTTCATGCATATAAGCATAATTTACAAAATAACAGAAAACAGAACATTTATAATTATATTGGAGACTTTCAATACAAATCTCTTCACTTATGCAATTTTTAAACAAAATCACTTAGTAGTATATCCCAACAATTACAAAATTTGTGTCCTTGTATTTTTAGACACGTAATCTTGTAGAATTTTGGAGGATATGTATAATACATATCTATATAACTATAGTATTTATACTTATTAATAGTTTTAATTTAATATTACAATACAATATACAGATGTAAATTTTTACCTCATTGTAATGTATTTTTTACAGGTAATAGCTGTAGCTGGTATCGAAATAGTTTTTCATATTTTTGTATATCATATAATATTACAACTATTAGGTAATTAATAATTTCCTATACAGATGTCATAATCTTCTATAATTTACTGTTATAAACTGATAGCCTATAGGTGCTAATATTACTAATTAGTAGGACTGGTTAGTTCGACTAATATCTTCCAAGACACTTCAACATCCCCACAAAAATGTTCAAATCAATGACTAATCTACATAATATGGATTATAGATTGAATATGTATACGATAACATTTAAGAACTCAAAAATGTGCCCCTCCCAAAAAATGCTTTTTTAGTTTTGTTGAACACCAATAACTGAAACGAAATTTCAAAAAAAAAAGTAAATAATGCATTTGAATGTCTAAAAAATATTTCAAATTTTTCTTATACGACTTGGTATAATCTTTGGGTAAAATTGAATAAACACTATTGGAAACAAATCAGTTATCATAATTACTTTCGGAAAATATGATATAATGTTATATATTATATATTATGTCTTATATTAGTGTATTTAGTAAATTTTTTTAAAATTATTTACTGATAGTGGCTTACTATGACTCGTATTGTCTATGTTTGACAACATTACGAGTACTTAGATATTTCTAGATACTTTGCGAATGTTGTATGTTTTATATTAACATAAATAATTACCTGTCTATACTGATTGCCACCAAATTGAATATGGACGATGTACTACAAATCACGTCCATCGCAATATAGAAGTCGCAAACAAACGGGGGCAAGCCCCATTTCCCGTTGACCTGAAATATAGGAAAACAAAATTAATAATGGACATTTAATGCAGATAATGGAGACAAATAATATCAAACATATTTGCATCATCCAAAAATTATACATAACAAAGCTTTATTATAAAATAATTTAAACAAAAACATTTAAATTTATGTTTTTTTTTTAAATGTAAAATCATAACAAATTTTAAATCCCGGGGACGCGCTTAATTTTAGCTAAATCTGTACAGTTGTATTATGGAATTGATTATTGACCAGACCAAACTTTAAGTACCCAAAACCCATATATTAATTAACGAATGTGTATAATGTCTGAACTTTTCACAGAATAATTGTGTTATAAATAATAAAAAAATTATAAAATAATTTTTATAATGATATATCGTTAGTAAAATTAAATTTTTTAAACGAATTCGCAATACAGCTTACTTGAATATTATACTATGAAATACAACTAAGAAATCTGGAGTAAAGTAAATCCGAATTAAACATAATATAACATAATATGAACATAACATATACTGTTTTAATACCTACTATATATATTAAAAAATTATTTTTTTATTTAATGACTAGGTTATATACATTATATATTTAAATATTGCTAATATAACGACCTACCAACAACATAAATTAAAGTATTTAAAAGTAATAAAATCAGTAGTCACATCAGTACATCACAATATTAGATAAGTAAATACCTATTACCTCTTTACCCATTACTAGATATTATATTAAGTTATAATAATTTTAAAATCCAATGCACTTCATAAATATATCATATTAATACTACAAATTTGTGTTAGCTAAAAATATTTGATAGTAAAATTATTAAAAAGGATGTATTAGAACGGACGTCATCTAAAAACAAGAAAATAAAACAAAATATTCTTTAAAATGATTCACAAATTAAGGTATGATTGTTAAATTAAATTATTTATTTAAGATTAAAGTGCTAACATAAGATTTTAAAATCAAACGACTATTCTTATTAGACGTGAGTTTATTAGCGATAATTTTGTTGTTTATGTTTCGAATTAAAAACACTATTTATAAGCTGCTTGTAACCAGTGTTATTTTTTCATATTATTTAATAGTATAATTAAAATATGTAAAACTTAGGTAGTTAAAAATTTTCATTTAAAAAATTTTTAAATGTTTTTTATAACAATACTTACTTTAAAATAGTATACTATAAATTATAATTAAATATGAACTTGGAATTTTATAAAATAATAATGTTAAAATAGGTGGATATAATTAGTTATAACTGTAGGGCTAGGATTTTAAGGACTCAAAAAACCTAAAAAAAAATGACCTTAAAATAACCAAAAAATTCCCAAAATAAAAAAAATGATCTTAAAATATTATAAAAATGCATTATAATTATTAATTATTAATTAATATTTCGGTACAAAATTATTTAAATTACAATATTATGAAAAAATAGCAAAAAAATGTTGATTTAGGATTTTCTTGATATAAATACTACAGTTTGAAGTTTAGACTTATCATGCAATGGCCAGCTTGAAATTTTCTGAAATAAATAACAAAAAATACTATAAAATAAAAAATATATATGCATATTTTTTTTATTCTGAAAATATTAAATTGTATTGTTGCATTGGATAATCAGTAGCTCCTTCAAGTTTTCAATTACAAATGACCGCCGAATTTCTGCTAGCAATATATATAAAAAAATGACAGTAAAATTGAAAAAATGACCTAAAAATACTACAAATTGACCCCTAAATCCATAAAAGTACAAAAAATACAAAAAAAAGCAAAATAAAAATTATATATTTGGACTCGTATATGATCGAATCACATTTTGTGCTTGAAAATCAATGTTCTGTAAATAATAAAAAAAATTCAAAATTCTATACTTACCTAGCCCTAGTTATAAGTAATTACTAATTTGAGTTATGCGTATTATGTTTGGCTATTTTATGAATTTTAAAAGTCTTTAGATACATTCTGTTTAAAATGAGTTGCTTTCGCTCAGAACTAAATATATAATTTAATTTACTTAGCGTAATAATATGCATTGCTAAATGATTAATACTACAATTTAACACCTGCGTTAGGTATAGTTTATGTTAGATTAACGGAACTTAGTAATCTTTTAATAAATCTGATGAACAATTTCAAAAGATTCATATTCATGATTATGAAAATTGATTTAAAAATGATTCATTAAACACAAATCTAATACTCGATTAAACCTGTGTAATCCTTATTTTCTAGTTTTTCACCACTAAAGTTTAACAGAAACAATATCGAATATTTTCGTCATAAAACTGACATTTTTTCTGTTTTAACAATTGGAACTAAGCATTTAATTATATCACATTTTACTGTGACCTTTATATGAATAAAATGTCGCATACCGAAATCGATGTGATTATATACATCATGATGATAAAAAACAATGTATAAATTAGAATTATCAAAAATATCACAGAGAACTCTAAGGATATTTTTAAAAAGCTCAGCCCTTAATATATGACCTAAATATATTTCCACTAAGCCAATAAATCGTACAATAATTAAATAATTTAATTAAGTACTTCAGCAGACAACATATAAATTCAAATTAATTTTTAAACGACTTCTCTAAAGAATTAAACTACTTTGGCCGGTTGTCAGAAATAATAAATATTTTTTTTTAATTCAGCACCATAATCTTAATCTTGCCACTTATTTGAAAATGATGTTCTTCTCATATGCTGTTCAAGAATTTGCAAAAATTTTAAACGATCGTTAGCGAAACTTGGAGCAATATAATAAGTAAATTTATCCAATATAAATATGCCCTATAATATTATAATATATTGTAATATAAAGTGGATACAGATGATATTATAAAAGGAATTGTTGTTTCCAACAAAATATGAAATAAAATTAGATTTAAACAACATGATACGACCGCCGCCCCGGGATCTACAATGTAGGAATAATGATTTTGTAATACGCGTAAGATGGAGTTCGAAACGGGCGTGTATCGTACAGAATAATTCAGTTTAGCACTTTCAAAGAGACTGAACTTATGTCAGATTTCTCTGTAGTCTATACACCCCGAGACAATGTGTATTTTTCAGGAATGGAAACTTACATGGCACAAATTCGGACGCGGCGCTCAAACGTTTACGGGGTTAATATGGGGCTTCTGTTCACCTTTGTATAGCTCCGGGGAGTGATACAATATTATATTTATGAATAGTCTTACGTCGGCGTTATGTAGTATAATTGTAGTATAATAGTAATTGCCACTGAAACGGAGGAAAAACAATCGGTTCGATATAAAAAAAATATACATATAATATATACAGAAAATTGATGACCGATAACATATTTTAATGCGATTGAAATATATTGTATGTGTTATATAGGTATACCTACCAAACATAATATAATATAACATGAGTTCTCCGACGACTGCAGAACCGCGAGGGTTCGATCCCGCGCACAGTGACTTCTACAATACACAATAATATTGCTGTAGTATGCAAAACGTACTGAATACGAGTATTCCTTTACTATACTGTATTATTTATTATGTCTAACGTATGCAATTTATATCGGAATGTCTTATTCTTCTTTCTGAATTTGACTTTTAACGTTTATTCGACACGTGTAGGTATGTGTTTGTGTGTATGTGTGTGTAACCATTTTTTTCCCTATACAATATGTAATATGTAATATGTATAACGTATGTTGCACAAAAGTAATTTTAGTATTTTACTCCAGTCTGCATTTTATTTATTTTTATCACCTACCTATTTAATATACCTACACTCGTAATTGATGTACACATTTAGGTACATATCAAATACGTGTTGATATCGTTGGCAGTCAAATGGTGGGGGGGATAACATTCATATTTTATTTTAAGATACGCATATGCAACGTAATTGGAGGATATTAGTTTAAATACAGCGGTCTGGAGGAAAATTATTAACAATTTTAATTCTGAAATACCTACATAGTTCAAGTTATTTATATTTTGGAAGCAGAGGAGTAGTACTGTTCACACAGAGCCTCCTCTGTGATCGGTTAAAAGGGAAAAAGAAGAAAAGCTATTTATATTTAATTATCAGCTCTTAAATACAATTTCAATAGATAAAGTAAAACACAGTTTAACAACAGTATTTTCGAACATGTTATGTACCTATTTAATGGTTTAATAAAATGATTAGGTATGTAAACATTTTATTATATATCTACAGTGGTAGATTTTCAATATTTTTCTGAGGAGAGGTGATGAAAAATAATAATACGTATTTCAAACGTATTTTTTTTTTTATTAAAAACAAGTATTGTTTAAATATTTTTTTTAATATATATATTGGTGCCTTGGGGTGGGGAAGTCAGATATCATTGGACTCCCCCCTCCCGTAAATCTGACATTGAATCCCTTTATAAGTTATACACTTATAACTAACCAAAAAATAATAGTTGTATTTTATTATTTTATATCTAATACATATAATTTACAATAGAAAATTAAATTAAATTAATAAAATGTTTATATATTATATACAAAAATATTTTACCTCAACTGTAGTTTACAATTACTATTTTATTCACTTGAAATGTGTATTATGAATATAATACAAATAGTTTCATGTACAATAATAAATGCTAAAATGTATTAATTAGATATTAATTTGATATCTTCATTTTTTTTTTTTGTAGTACATTGGAGTAGATAACTTGAGTTACCCAAATTTCTATAAGACAGTAAAGCTCCAGTCATTTTTAACATAATATTTAACAATTTTTCTTCTTTGAAATCACAACATGTTCTTCATACTAATAAAATGTCTAGTTTCAATTAATTTAGAACATACGAGAAAACTATATTCCGATTTATATAATAATTGTAGTTATTTTTTGAAAATATCCTAGCTTCATAGATTATTACCACCTTTATTTATTTAAATACTTAACTATTATTGCCTGGATAACAGATTGTTATTATAGTAAAGGTTTATCAGTTTATCACTATATTTTAATCTTTTAACTAATATTTACAAAAATAACAGTTCAATAAAAATGACTGTGGAAATAATTTTAAAAAAATCTATAATGTTGACCAAGAATAACCCTGACAAAATTAACTATAAAAGACATTCTTTACCATTAAAATAACATTGTAATTACACAAAATTGTTTCCACAATATTTTAAATAAGGTCAAATAATTGTTGACAATGTTAAACAATATTTGAGTTATATTATGAAATTAATACTTAAATATACAGTTCAATTATTTATTTTTATATTTAAAATGCCTTATTAAAATAGGTATTTCCAGTCGAGCTCCGAAGACTCGTGCGCATTAAATATTATTCAAGTAACATAGATTTAAACTGAATATACTGTAATTTTAGATTTTAAAAAAATCCAGTAAAAGTTAAAATAACACAGTGCCATTTTAGGTACATTGTACAAACAGTACCTATATCTAATAACACACACAATACTCTGTGTTTTCAGCTATAATGCAGCAGTAATGTTTTGAGTCATAATCTTATATTAATCATACGACTAAAACAGTACAATATGAAGACATGCATGTGTCAAATAATATTGATGTACTTTATTGTTAATACATAATAATAAATGGTACCATTAGGGAACAAAATACAATGCATACCTACGATAGTACTGAGCATTAAATATGCCATATACAATTTACCATGAAAGAGATATTTTGACGTAACTATTTTCATTTTGTATTAATTAAACAACTTCGTGACAATATATTATCATAATATTTATAAGTAGAAATATAGTTTACAGTAGATTTAATATTTTTGATCTGCTTCCAATATCAATAAGGTAAACCTTGTAACGATAGACGAGAGTCAGCATATTATAATATAATCAAGCAATACTATTTAAATATAGTGTTTTTAAAAACGAATTATTTAATAATATAAACAGTATTGCAGGTATTTATTTGAATATTATAATATTTTAAATTTTCATTTGCTGATTACTATATTGCTTTTTTTGATTATAGCTACTTTTGATTTTCACTCCCAAAATTATATTATACCTAGACAGGTAGTATAATAATAAATTTAGATTTTAATTATGTGATTTTCAGTATATTAAATGTGAAAATTAAATTTCTCTTATGGGTATAGATAAAATAATATTATTGAGTTGAATAAATGTTAATTATCATTCATTTTTAAAATATAAATTTTATATTTGAATAGTTTATAGTTATAGTATATTACACTGCACGAATATTCACAAATTTTTAATGGCTGACCGGTGGAGTAATGGAATTTACATCATCTAGGATCATTGGCGTATTTAGGAGGCATGGGGGAAATTGCCCCTTTTTAAAGGGCCTCAAATTTCACACATATGTTGCAAATTTTATGATGGTTGAGAAAAATTGTCACTATAAAAATCTGGCAGGGGAAGAAAATGGCATTAAAAATATTTGTACCCAGCGCATTAAAATTCTAAATACGCCACTGTCTATAGGTCTATAGGTATTGTATAACATCAAAACTTAATAATGAATGATCATCATGCGTGTGACTTAGGTATCAGTTATTAATTTGAAGGAATTTTATTAATATTCCATTTACACCATTATCAAGTAGCACAATAGAGAGAAACAATAACGATATATAATTATTGTTTTAAGCTAAAGTAAACTCCTCACTTCCGAGCATATGCATATCTGATTCACAAAGTGGACCTTATCTGATATTAAACTCACATATAGAAATATCAGTGATTAAAATTTAGAACGTAGTAACGTACATAGATTTTTTTATTTCTATTTAAGAATGTATATATTTTATGTTTTTTTTAAATCAAGTTTTTTAAAATTCTTTTTATATTATCAATGACCTTAAACCTGTGACAACATTTATTTTCAGATTTTTCGATCAAGTTGAAACATACAGTTTTTCTTCTTGTCGATGATTTTTATAGTAAATTGGAAAATACTTGATGTGTAAAGTTTTTTTAAAGCAAACATGAGCCAATTCTTTGAAGTCTTTTTCATTTTACATTTTTCAAACTCGACTTTAATTTAAAGTTTCTATACACTGAGATATTTGTCGTAAATATATTACTGTCAATAAAGTAAAGTTATTTATTATATTGCACAATAGCCGCAATTAGATTTACAACTGTTTATCATTTACTCAACATAATCAATTACAATACAATATGCTCTCAAATAGTTATTACCTGGTACATCAATGTTTTATAGTTTTATATGAGTAGGATATTATATATAATATTATTGCATTATTATTTATTGGTATCATTTGCATAGGGCAATACTTATTAGTTATTTACAATGTATATGTTATATTGTTATTGATACGTATTTATTTTATAGTATTTATAAAATCAATAACATGCGAATAACAATCAACACGTTTATAGTGTGATAATTATGGTTTGTATAACCGTATTATATAAGTTAGATTGAAAGATATTGTCTACAAATCACAAAATATACAGAACATTTAATAATGTTAATTTCAAAAGATATAGGCATTGTATTATTGTGATATTATAGATTTATGAAAATATCAAACTGGCATGAATCGACTATAGTACTATCCTGGTCCAGATATTTTTAGTTGTCTGGTATCGAATCCCCTCCTCACCCACATTGATGTCAAACATGTTAGCCCCCCCTCCACCCCCAGAAAATTTAATGATTTTGAACTTATGGGTTAAAATGTTTTAAATATTAGGATAGTAAGTAAGTACTTAACTCTTATACAGTAATACAAAATATAATAACATTATTATCAATTATTTTATTGCACAGTTCAGCAGTTTATGTGTTTATTAATAATTGTACATACTAATCTTATAAAAAAAAACTGGTAATGAGAAAAATGCTCAGAAATATTGACATCGACTTGTTATACATAAAAAAAAAATCAATTTTCGATTGCAGATTTGTATTTTACATTGCTCATAGGTAGTGTGCCACAACCCTGAAATCGATTCTGAAAGTGATTCTGAAAGTTTGGTCATTTACAATTTAAAGAAAGTGAAAAGGAGAGGTATTGAAAAATATCTGGAGTATATGTACCTACTGCAGTATACTTTTATTTCAAATAAAAAAAACAATATATTATATTGTTGAAATTGGAACTAAATTAGATGGTTTCAAAATCCACAAAGCACAAACATTTATCAATAATGTAGATATTTGTTGATACATTCTTCAAAGTTATATTATGATGATTATTAATAATAATAATTTATTTTTACAGTTTACAAATATTCTAGTTAATTTAATGTTGTGAAACACTGAAACAAAATATTATTTTTTAAAAATTCTTAACTATTATAAAATACTATTTTATTCTTTAAATAATGAATAATTTTCTGTTTAGTAATAAAAGGTATATAAATATACAAAAAAGATGAATATTTTGTTTTATCAAAAGTACATAGGTATTGCCTAATACGAAAATGGTACTAACTTACATTTAACAATACGTATAGGTAGGTAAATACTAAATACGTACAGGTTTTTGATGCTTAATTACTATCTATTATACTATACAGGTAGGTAGGTACTAAATTATAAAATGCATAAAAATAATATGTAATTTATAATGACTTAGTTTTAATAAATTTAAAAAACAACGTTTTTAACGGGTTTTGACATAATTTGACTGAATAACAATATTTTGATAACAAATAGGTATCTAATCAGAACATATAGAAACTAGTTATTGTGGTTTATCAAACGACCTTGAAAGATCCAAATAGGTTAGCAACTTATTTTTCTCTCCGATTTTCGTTTAAATACATATTTAGAGTAAAACTATAAACAATATAGTTTATACTACCTATTTTTTAGTTTTTAGTTAACATTTCATACTGACTCTGGCATATTATAGGCGTGGGTGTTCACAAAAACAAGGTGCACTCTGTACAATTAATTCACTTATATTACTCGGTACCCTATACATATTTTTTAATTTTGTTTGCAGGACATAAGATTAAACTATTGGATCATAAATTCCTATTAATTATTACTTTCTAACTCTTGTTACTTCACATTAACTGTGTACTCTGTTTTCGTGGACAATGGTATAATATTTTTATTATTTTATTTCACTCCGTAAAACTAAAACAATGTTCTACATTTTAACATTTAAGTACCTATATAATTTAATTACTTTAAATACTGAATCCTGTCTGTATACAAATATAATATTATGTTCTTTAATTTTATAAACTTTGATTTCACCATCTACAATTAAAGGAGAGAGTTCAAAAGATATTTTAAAATATTACTCTCCTCTTTATAATAATTTATAATTCATTGTATAGTAAACATTAAAAGTAAATCACTTATCAGTAAAAGTATAACATCGATCCAAAACAATTAAATAGATATTATTTCACCAATATGGAATTTAAGCTTAGATATATTTTGTTATTATAAGAATGATATATTTGTTAATTGTTTTCAAAATGTGCTCATAAGTCATAATAATATTAGCTTTTAAAACCATGAATCATAGGCTTATCTAGGTGAGGGGGTTCTCCCAGAATTGCTGCTGTCTATTTCATTCAGGTAAATACACTGTGCTTATTATATTAAACTTGTGGTGATATTATACTCATTTTACTATCCATCGTATTAATTTATTTAATATTATCATGACTCTGGAACATAAATAAATAATAATATCATTTTAACACGGAGAGGTATGATGATTGCCTGATCGGCATGATCACTTCATGATTACAAAAAAAAAAAACGAATATAACGCATTTGATATACAGTAGTATCAAAGCAGTTTTATAATTTATCCATAAAATAAAATTTAAATATGAACACTACGTACTCGACTAAAATATTTTTTTTTAAATTAAAATAATATTAAATTATTACTATATTACTATTACAGGTAGGGTACTCAAGGAACCTAAGTTGACGTGTTTAGCAAGATGGAAAATGATAATATCAAAATAACTATTAAGCTGATAAACAATAACTGTATAAAACTAACATATTAATGCTAACTTAATAAAATGTAATTTCTCAGGTTGAAAATTATTTTGATACCTATGTGATAACAAATTTATTTACAAAAAACGAAGTCAAAGATGGCCAATGTAATATCTTAAAGTGTAGTCATATCAATTAACAGAAATTAGTTTGTACAAAATTAAATATTTTAACAGATAAATTTAATAACACATTTAGGTGTTGTTTATTTAATTTATATATATATTTTTTTTTTAAAGTTATTTATCAAGACATGTATAGTACGTGGAAGTTGGAGTCTGCTGAGGACAAATTTATATACGTCAATCGATCACAATATGTGTTTTATAAATTATATACCATGTACATTTGTTATAAAAAGATTTTAAAAATTATGATAAGTTGATAAAAAATTTACATTAATGATGTGTGTTTAGATTTAGTACATCTATATTCATATCACCTTAAACCAATATAAATGTCAACTTACTTAAAGGTTGGGCAAGTTGACGTATTTCAAGTTAATAGTAATATTTTTTGTAGAGTTAAAATACTTTAAAACATATAATTTAAGTTCAGTATTAATTGTATATCATCATTATAATATATTATTGTTTATGAAGATATTTTGAGCATAGTTGCTGTTAGAGTATTCATAAACAGTATTTAAAAAATAGCAAGCCTTAGGAGTGGGTTTTTTTTTAACAAAAACGTTGTTGTCTTTTTAAAGGTAGTAAAAAGTAGAAGATTACTTTACTTTTTGAGTATGAGGAGCAATCGAATGTTAAGCAATTATTACGTTGAACCATACAAGTATTTTACTGTATGTCCTTCAAGAAAAAAAATAGCTCTATAGAGTTTTATTTCAAACTGTCAAGTCTAAGGAAAAGCATGAAGTGGCAACTTTAACTTCATTGTTCAAATTTGAACCCACTTATAAACTGTCAACATCGCAGTCCAAAACTATAATATGTACACTTACTTACCCCTCAAAATAATGCACTGACATCAACATTGATTTCTAATTGTGTGCTTTCCTCAATCACCTTGAAACACGAGTCAAAACCAACTACTGCTGATAACTACTATTATTTAACGAAATCATTATTCTATTATAAGACCTAACTTTGTATTTTTTTTCTCAATAGAAAATACTCGACTTACCCGTAACTATGTTTTGATAGGTTATTTAATTTCAGTTCAATTGTTTTTTATCACTTGAAAATAAATTGTAAAATTATCTATAAGTATGTTCAATTTTTAAGATATGAATTATTCTATCCGTTATCTTGTCAATCTATATTATAAATATTAACTTGATACACACGGTTTAATACATCTATGTAAATATGTGAATACCTTATCAATGATGAATCTTTTTAAATGTCGATTACCCAACGACTGTCGCTGTACAATATATTATACATACTTGAAACAGTTGAAAAAAATATATCGTCTTAGTTTAAGTAATATTATGATATTCTTTTTTAATTGCGTACATCACACCCCGCATTAAAAACAATTTTAAATTCAAAGTAATTTCAAACGTTAAATATATAACATATTATTTTAATTTCCAGTTATTTATCTCACTTATCTGCATATTATAACTAATCGTTTTTCCTATGAAAAATCATAAATGTGATATAATTAAAATACTGCATCTTAAAATGGCCCTTAATAATATTATAATATTTTTTATTTTTGTTAACTTTATCAGCTATAAACGTAAAAGCTTTTTTAAATTAACTCAGTTATTTTCTAGTAATGCAATGAATATCACAATAGTAACCAACGAGTATAACTTAGATATATATATAATGATCAGTGGACGACACGCTTTTTAGTCTATCTTTTTTAACGACCAGCTGTGAACGTTCCAAATGTTTCAGCATTTTCTTATCGTCAGTATATTATACTCGAATGGAAGAACGTTTTAAGCACTTTATATTTTCGTTAGTGCTCGCTATAATATATGCTCTTTACTTCATTACACTCAGAGTACAAACGTACCTCGTACAATTATTTTGATATATTGCGTTTAAACTTATAATACTTTAATACATATAAAAACAAGTACACAAGGTTTCAGTATTGTTCCTATTGTAAGTAGGTACACACAGTTATATACAAGGGTGGAGTGGACCTGAATATTACCATGTATTATATACATTGTAAAATTTATTTATCGATATTTAAATTTAGTGTTTTTTTTTCTTTTGTAGTGTTTAAATAAAAAAACATAAAAGTATAACTTAAAGAGCTTAAAGCCGATGAATATAGAATATTATATTATTATTGTATATAACTACTTATGTTTCTTTTTTTCAGATTCTGACAGTAGCAATAAATGTATTAATCTTACAACGATGCTTATTTTTTCTTGTGTGTCCATCAATACCTTTTGATGGCATAAAATGCTTAAAATGTATACTTTGAGGGTAGTTTTTAGTAAAAAGTTAGATCTAGTTGGTTATTTTAAAAATATTTGGGAAAAACTGAAAAAACAAGTACGGACTATTGAAATAAGTACGCAATACTAAGTTTGGTCAAATTCGATTTTATTACATTTTTGTACATATTATTATTATTATGGCTTTAATAACGCCAATAAATTGAACTTAACATGGTTATACAAAATATGTAATAAATGAATGGAAGTATTTAAAAATAAATAGCCAATAAATAAAATATTCACATTAAAAAATGTTGGAGATATTCGTCTAATACATTTGAATTTTAAAATTTTTAGTAGTTTTAATTGTCTACTCATAAGTTTAGTATATACCTTATATCTCTGTTGTGTTTATCCTCAGTTACTGGTAAATAGTAGACAGTCTAGTGACAATTGTTGATTTGAGGGATAAATATTCTTCGTGAAATTATTATTATTAATATTATTAATATCTATTACTATTATTTTAATAACAATTTTAGGAAATATGCTTGAAAAAACTCTTGTCAATTATTATTAACAAATTAAGATATAATTTATTTTAGGTTTCTACCTATCAGTATTATATACTAGGTCACTAAATTCTTTTAAAACTATTCATGAAATTATAGTTTATTGTTTAAAATACGTTTAGACGCCGGGAATTCAGCATTGTTGAAGAGTGAGTTTTCCTAACTTGCTTTTAAAAAAAAAAAATTTTAAATATAATAAAAACAGTTTTCAAATGTTTTACTTTTACCAATTTAAAACTATAGAAAATACATAACACAAACCTATTCACATACCGTTGTACAGTATTTTTACCATGGTATTATTTTATAAATTTTATTAAGTTAATATTATAATATATTATAATAGTAATCATTAAATTTTAATATTGGATAATATATACCATACTTTGGGAAAAAATGTATTGAATATATATAAAAAGATAAATAAGTTATAAAATAACAATAGAAATATATGTTGATATATTTAGGATTGTTTTTATAAGCAATGATTTATTAATTCAAATTTAATACATCCATTAAAGAGACACCTACTTAATAGTAACTAACGAGGTGCACTCAAAACTAACTATAGATTAACTACAGCTTGGTGATTTCCATGGTTTTTTTTATCGATACATCTTTTATTTTTTGATAAATTAAAGTTTAATTGTCTCATAGATTTATATATTAAAAAAAGTTTATCTATTCTATATAACATTACTGTTAGGTGACCACAGAAAAAAATATCTTTTGGTGTAAAATACATTTAGTATATTTGTAATATATTTAAAAATATACTATTATAGCTCTGCGATAGACGATATTCGTTTTTTTACTTAAATAATTGGAGAAAAAACCAATATATTTGTGTTATTTCAATTCATACTTGATTTGCCTCTCGTGAACGACTGTTATGTAATGTGATAAAAAGATATGAAATGTAATTTGAAGCCCTAATATAGTGTTTCATTAAAATAATAACTTTCGATATTGTGTGCAAATCAGAACAATATAGACTCTAAATAGATGCAAAATGAGCTGTGCTTAATATACGTTATATGTAGAAAGTTTGAAAAACTAAATTTTTAGAGACGTTTATATTTTACAAGCTGATCTCGTGAGCTTTGTTGCCCGTTAAATATGCCAACTCTATATATTATGACTTAAACTTTGTTCAACTCGTTATTTATAATTGTTGTAATGGTGTTCAAAGCTCAATAATTTTAATCAGCTTTCCGCTTCAATCTCTAAATACTTGTGTACCACTTTTAAATGCGAATTTCGGATAATTCTTTTTTAGCGCACACATACATAATTGTACGAAGGTACCATGAAAATTTCAAGCCTCAATCTATCATTCTTCAAACTCTACGCTAATCAGTCAGTGAGTCAGTCTGAACACATTTGATAATATTATAATATACTATTATAACCATCCCGCCCAGTGAGACTATATTGTGATTATGAGAGCAGAAGAGAATCAGGTAGGCAATCGATATGCGATGGATTGCAGACCTCGCAAAGTGCGTACGTAAATGTATAATTTCTAACTCCAAGTTTCAAAGCTATACCAAGTTTGTTGTTTGTACTTAATCCAACCTACAATGGATTGGATACAAATGTGCCATCCGTTGGTTCTTGATATAGCTGTATAACCTGACGGAAAAAAATGATCAATTAATACAAAATACAGCGTTATATTGGTGTATATCAGTGTTAATATATTGTAACCTTGTTTAAATTGTAATAAGCCAAGATGTAATATGCTAGAAATCGTCTGAGTAGTGCACTCAATAACTTCCTAAAGTTTCATCAAGATCGAATATACATTCGCTTTTATGTACATAGAAGATTAAAAGCTTACTTATCATGAAATCTTATTTTCTTATCGTATGCGTTGTATTAGGTATGTATTTTATTTTTTTCATACCATTTTATTCGTGATATCTTAGAAACCTATATTAGGAAAACCCACAACAAAAGTTCAGATCTGATATTCGAATGAATAATGTAGGAAAGCATAAAGGATAAACAAACATACGTACATTCCCTTTCATATTGATGTGCACACACACACACACTATATAAATGAACACAAATGACACTGTTAGAATTCATAATAGGTATTTATTTTAATTTAAATATTACTGGAAAGATGTCACTACTCAGTACTGATGTATTTTTTCCATTCAGATTTCTTTCTTTTCCTAAAATTTATTTTCGTACAAACCTTATCCTGGAAATTACGAATACAGCAACAACAAGTAACAACAAAAAGGGGGTCAAGTGGATGTCGCTCCGCTGTACAGTAGGTTACAAGTAGATCGCTGTATAATGGATGGTATTAAATTTGAATTCAATGATATAATATCATTGTATAAGAAAAACGATTCTGAGTAGACGGTATGTCAGTGTAGGTTTAAGACATATTATTATATACCTAGGTACCTATAATAAATTCCAAATTAAT
>PVMI01031765.1:0-11063 GCA_008528875.1 Aulacorthum solani | reverse complement strand
TAAAATTGTGGTTAACATGGTTGTTGAATCACCCTGTATATATATTATATAATATATCCTAATCGACCTTTTATACCGGACATACCAGTGTAGTTTGTTGTTGGACGACGCAATTTTATGAAAAATGAGTTACGTTATATTTATATATATATACATATATATATTTCGGGGATAGGGATGCGCGGAATACGCTATATTCCACTTCACTAATGATTTATGAGAGGAAGATAATATTTTACGACACAATTCCGAACCCTGTTGTGTAGTGAGTAGGCGAACGCCGCAACAGTGGCTATGTACACTGGACCATCGTGAAAAATATAATAGACACTAAATATTTGGGTACCTACGAATATAATAACTAATGTTTAAGTCTTGGATGTGTTAGTGAGAGTTTAATGTTGTTTATGTATAACTGTATAAGAGTACTGAGTACCTAATAATACGTGTATATACTATATATATAATTTTTTTTTTGATGTCCATACCTATGCTACAATCTATAATACTATTTATATGTAGTACGATGTATACGAATACAAATGCATGTGTTTACATAAGTTTCTTTGAAACGATGCTTATAAATGTAACAGTGCAAATTATAATATCAAAGACTCATTCGAAACAATCAAATCGATATGAAAACACATAAATATTTTAAATATACTTGATGTATAACTTAACATATACATTAACTATGTACATTTAGTATAAATAAACATTATTTGTATGGTTTTGTTAATTAGAAATTTATCATACTCTCGCTCTCTAGATACATCCGTCTCTTTCTTAATTATTGTTCAGTGTGAACAATGTTCTTACCAATCGTACAATTTGATTTTGGTGATTAAAGTTTGCACAGCTCATCATTTTTATAAATTGTTTTGTTTGAGTTTGTGATAAATTTTCAAGTAAATTTTATTACATTATTTAACTGTTAATATTTTCGTAAAAGTAAATATCTTACAAAACTACATGGTAGTTCGTTTAATGATAATTCATAAATTACTGTTACTGTAGCCTTAAAATAATCTAAAGACTGCCATGGTAATTACTCGGGAGTCGAGTATTATTTTAGTATAGTAATATCTTCTAATTATATTTGGCAAATTTTGAATTATTTCAAAATAGCTTAAGACGATTAATTTAATGTCAGCAGGAATTATGTTTTAATTAATATGGCAGTATAGCTTGAAATCTTTGCATTGTTAGTAGTTGTATTATAACCTTATTTTTAAAATATGTTCACAGTCCATGAGTTCACGTAACAATAGTTTAATTAATTACTACCATATTTGTTGGTCTATACACTATACTATACTAGGTATTTATATTGTTCTAGACATAGTGTAATATATATTATATACATCTAATAGAGATTTAAAATGTGAATTTATGAAGTTATACTGCATCGTGTAGTAATAATAATTATTGCTGTAGAATTATAAGTTTGATTTTATGATGTTACCATTATGAAATATTAAATGTATTCATAATGATAATAAAACTATGTATGTATACATATAGCTGTGAGTCATTGTTTCTATATTAAACGAAAAAAACGACAAAATATGGGTGGCTTACCTCGTATACCTCTTTCATACATTAAATAAATGAAGTTATAACTATATAAAAAAGGAACGTTTTGCTTTCACTAGAATGACCATGAGTTTTTGATTTTAAATAACGACATGTTTTAAATTACCTATATAAATAATCGGTATTATTTGAGGGTAAAAACCCCAAAAAGTATGTGCCGGTATCAGTAACTATATATTAAAATATGTATACAGAAATATTAATGGAAAAAACAAAAAAAAATGTGAATTGTCTAAAAAGTGTTTTAATCGACTTAGAGGCCCTGAATATGAAGGTAGTACAAAAATCCCATACTAGTATACTACATCATGATATTTTTATTTAAAATACATAATATATATATTAGACATATAGGCGAATGAAACATCCAATGATTTAATATAATAGTCTGAACAATGGGCAGTATACATTAAATTAATCTTAGTTTATGTATAATATTATATTGTCATACCTACGTAATTTTTAAGACCAATTTATAAAAAAAGTTAAAGTTTTTAAAAACTTTTTAGATATCTGATATTGTTTTATACTACACATAAGTGCTTACCTAAGTTGCCAATTTACAAAGAATAATATACATTTAGTACTACTAAGTACGTTAAATTATCATTATCATTTATATTGATTCTTGATGAGAATGTATAGAGCATTTTTCGATAAGTTTTTTAAGGCACAATGCAATAATAATTGATTAAAAATGAATATTTCTGGAACACTTTTTTTATAGTTCTTTCTTTTATAGTATATTATGTATGTTTCTGTGAGTTCGGATAATTTTTATCGTTCGAGATTTAAAACAATGATAATCCAGATAAGTAACCTAACCAAACCGATATCAGTATCACCATCGCCATGTATATTATACTAGTTATAATAATAACGATAAAAAATTCAATTCCTATCCAACTTATTTAAATTTGATCCACTTTATGATATTGTAAACACTAACCACTCTACGGAGGAATAATAATATATTTGTCGACAAACCGCAGCAGCAACGGATTATAATAATAATAATAATAATAATAATAATAATAATATAGTCTTATACGAATCGGTCGGCGGCGTAAAAGCAATTAAAAACGCATAAAGTTCGTTTTTAATATTACACGGCGTGTGTACAAACAACACGAGTCTACCCCTACGGTACATAATATTAAACGAGAACACACACATATATATATATATATATATATATGTATAATCGGAGCATTGCGGAAGAGGTGTGTGCAACGTGTACATGCTGCGTATAATATAGCGGATAGGTACGAGTGTTATACGCACCGTGTAATATACTAGTATATAATAATAATAATAATAATATGTAATGCCGTGCAGTGCGTACATGAACTGTCTGACCAATGGAGTAATATCGTATAGCCGCCGCCGCCGCCGCC
Source organism: Aulacorthum solani (assembly GCA_008528875.1). NCBI lineage: Eukaryota > Metazoa > Arthropoda > Insecta > Hemiptera > Aphididae > Aulacorthum > Aulacorthum solani. The sequence continues at coordinate 8,067 of PVMI01031765.1, read as the reverse complement.
ATGCCTTTGCTGCATTATTATTATAAGGCACCTACTCATGAATATACGCGAAAAGCGCACCACTGTGAAATCGATTACACGAAATAGTAAACACCGTAAAGACTTGCAGAGTTGTTTTTATGACTCTCCACCCCACGCGAAAGGCAAAGGGAGATTCTTGTAGGTTTTATTTTCTTGTTATTATTATTATTATTATATTTATTTTTCGTCTACACATGTGCGCGCGTACGCATACATATTTTTATATTTTCACTCTTGTCGTCATGTGCTGGGTGGGTTGAGGGGAAATAATATAAAAAGCAAACTAAGGGAAACAATAAGTCCTCCGGGAACTTGTGGAGGTCCTCGGCATCGGAAAAATAAACACCAGAAAGGACAATAAACGCGTGACGGTGTTCGGGACACGCGGATGGGGGATACGGTTCTTGCGACATCAGATCGAATAGTATATTATACGCCAAGACGATGACGACCCCGTCGGAGAGAAATTTTCCGGGTTAAAAAAAAACATATTATGTATATTCTATATAATGCCAAGGCACTGTGCTACAGCAGAGTCACGCGAAATGAAACCGCAAACTTTATGACCTTGCCGAAACGTCGTAAAAACGAAAGTTGAAAATCACCAGTCAGCAGCCGACACCGAAAGTATACAAATACACACTTCGGGACCGCATAGTGCTATTTCGGTATGATTTTATTTTATTTTTTTTTGTATTTATTTTATTATTATTATTATTTTTTTTTTGAGTGCATACACTTTTATATGTCACGTGTGTAATATATAATACTCGCAAAACACAAATACCATCCCGAATCCGTTGCGAAACGTTCGTTGTCATGATAATCTCTATAATTAAAGGTCGACGAAATGACACTAACCGGGGTTAGTCGACCCGACGGTAACCTCATGCAATACGATAATATCGTCGGACGCAAGCGATTCTACATTCAACTGTCACACACATAGGGGTGATCTGAGGTGGCAAGTGAGGGTAGTTGACCCCTGACATTTTACAGTGTTTTAAGTGCTAAAACATTGAATATCCTGTGTGCGTTTTGTGTAATTACTGATTCGTCGTTAAAATATTAATCGATAGTTGTACTACTAAAATGTATTTCAGTACTAACTTGATAGATTTTCAATAATTTTACAATTCTGAAAACTTCGAAGTCTTCTATATTATAATGTTCATATAAGTAGATTTATTTTTGCCTTTTTGGTGAACTATTCTAGGAGTTGAAAGCTGTTACTTCCTCTGGCACTATTTTATACGTGATGGATAAAAATATTCGTCATATTTTAGCCTCCACCCATCAATAAAAACTACTCCAAATTATGTCACCGGTCACACGCATCAATGGTGCAGCATATAAAGTCAAATTTTGATTTTTTGAAGATGTAATTACGGCTGTGCAACCAGATTTATAATCTATTATTATAATAAGCGTCTATGAAATTAGTTCTTACATTCTGTTTCGGTAGCGTTTACTTATAGCTTAATGTCATATATAATGTATCAAATTGACGGAAGCCCATATGAAGCAAAAAAACATTTGAAAAAACTAAATAAATAATAATATTGTTATTTCCAGATTATTTTTAAACAATAACCTATTCATTTAAAAATTACGAATACAAATAAATTCGAGTATTATTAAAATGGATTGTTTTTTTTTAACAAATATTTTTAAAAACGTATCTATATTAATTTCTTAATCACGAAACCTTTGACATAATTAAAGCAGCATTTTTGATTAGTATTGGTTTTCTTTTCAGTGGTAGTAATCGCAAAGTTTTGGTTTTTCTCTATCACCCATATATTGCACACATGTTGCAACACATTTCTTTGAAATAATAAATACTTGTTTACGGCTTTATGATGAACACATATATATTTTTTAAGTTTCCCATATTTATTTTCCGTCCGAAATGTTGACCAGCTATTTTTCAGTGTTTTGTTACTAGACTGCGGTCACAGCGATCACCTCGTATGTTTGTTACGCGGATTTAACGTTTTCTAATTTACTTTGGATAACATGTGGGTTGTGCGGTAGGAGTAGCGGTTTTGTAAACATTTAAAGAGGAAGGGGTTAACAATAAGTACCGCACTATTATACAAAGAAAATCTACAGACAATGATGTTTTACTTATCTTGCCGAAGACTATCAAACCATAAAGTTACCTTTATTGTTCGTATTATTCATTATTGGTATATCTTACAACTTTTATAATATTTACTGTAAATAATTGTCATAAATCATTATTTATTAATATTTAAAGATAAAAAGGAATTAATTAATCTCAGAGGCGGCGGGCGATAGTCACCATCGCTTCCATCAAAACTGGCACTGCGCGGTGGCTGATAACCTCGGAGTGCGGGTTATCTAAATCTTGTCGTATCTCACACCTGCGCTCTTCCCAGTTAACTCATACAATAAACGTTTACCGGCATAGCCTTTTGAGACAACATTTTTGTCCTCTTTAAATTGTTATGAACGGTGTAACATTGGTCTAATTAAAACCGTTTACGCAAACACCGTAGACTAGTCGAGGCGATAGTAATAATTGTCTGGCGGAAGAAAAGGTGCCGGTGGCACCGGCAGGGGCTGTGTACTACAAGTCTTCTCCTTCAAATGGAATTCTTTCACGAATAATAAAATATAAAAATACAAAAAAAAAAATCTCGTAATTCGAACGGTTCTCGCCGAGGCGCGTAATCTTGTTTCCGAGTCATTATAATCTTGGTTCGTTAGACCCATTGTGCGATTGCCGACGTTTGAATCTTTTATTTTTATTGTTCTTTTGTGCCGCCTTTACCCCGCTTCTTCTGCATATTACGAGTGTACACGACGCGTACCCACTCACCGACACGGAGTCGGCTACGATTCTTTTGCGAGTGACGACCGCCAAGGCGTGTAACGATTTTCATCATACAGTACGTTACTATACATAATATAGTTGTTCACTACCTGTACACTCGGAACATAATAATATACATTAAACATGGGTAGGTACGTCATATGTATAAAATTTGAATTTTCCGCTTACGTTTCATTATCACTGTGACGCGACGGCGATGTAGGTACATCGTCGGTACCTATATACATCTATGTATTTTGCATATTAATTGTACAAAAATGCACATCGTCGGTTTTCGCGTGTGCGTTTTCAAGTCGACGCACCAACAATTTCGAAGTACATTGCTCACAAACTTTTTAATTCATTATATGTATGTTATATAATTATGTACAGACAAACGAATTACGATGGAGGTGGTGAAAAAAGAACGTGATACTAAGATAATACGATGAATGAAGGTAAAATCTAGTGTACAGTTTTTGTCTTCTGCTTTTATTTCTATTCCTCGTTGAATATCACGTAGCAGGTGGGATCATGGACAGCTTGTATACACCACCGCGTGAACGACCCCTACTCCAACTCATGTATGATGCGAAAAATTCATAAAATTATCTCTTCTCTCAGAAATCCAGTCGTTTAAATGCATTGGAGGACCAGCGGTTGGGTTAGGTTAGGTCATATTAAGAACTTACACGCTTGGTCACCACGACCTGGTAGCGGGTCGGTTTTATGTGACCGAAAATAGGGGCGGCCTTATTGTCACAGTACCCACGTAAGCCATTCGATCCGTACGTGAAAAATACGTTTTTCGGGGTGACAAATTGCAATTCGAGTACCCGATTGCATTTGTTCACATTTTATATTATTTTATGTACAAGCACTTAATAAATGAATAGTGTTAGTAGATTCCGTACGTTGATTGTATGTATTATCATATTATTATAGTATCATGAATGACTATATAATACTACTGCACACCATTCAGGATGCAGTACCTACATGACTAATATAATAATTAGCTAAGGGTGTACACAAATTTATATAGCTGACGACCCAACTGTGTGGTTTTGTACATTCATCGCAATGATCAAGTGGACGCAAGTTGACATTCATGTGGCAGAATATTTTGTGAGCGTATATAATAATATATATTATATAGCATGTTTATCATCGTTTTTTACTTTTTTAGATCTACGGCTAACGATCAATATTGGCATAGGGTAGTAATGCAAAACCCTAGAAATACGATTACATATTATAATAGTTACTCAACTCCGTGGTAACCGTTATAATTAGAAAGTGGCATTATTTTTCGTCATCCACCCATAATTTAATTACAAAAAAAAGTTTATTATTAATTTTACCTCGGGTTCCGTAAAATACTTATCTCGTCGTCACCGATACCTATCTGTGAAGCATCGGACCGTGTAGCAACAGGTGACAATTAATTACTCATTACTTATGCACACACCTATTAACAATACGAATCACGGATGGTAATGAAATAATCAAAAATTCGCGTATTTATAATAGTGTACCTATATTATGTAAAATACGAAGTGCGACGTTTTATTGGTTGATATTAATTATAATTTGATTTTAATTTATTGTATTTTTTAAAATATATCTATACATGTTATACAAGTTGTTTTTACTTTTAAATTGTTTTTTTTTTAGATTCTAAGCGGAAAAATGAACGTATTTTATTTTTTATATCTTTCATCGTCTTTTGGAGCAGTAAAATAATTGATTTAATCATCAACTTTAAGAGTGGCTTGTGTAGGTAGCATATTTGACACTCTGGAGGGCTAGTACCTTTCAAAATAATAAGGAAAAACAAAAAAAAAAAAACAATTAAGGAAAACCCAAGATTTTTAATAAATTAGTTTTTGGTAATGAGGTAGAGGTCTGAAGTTTTCGGCAAATATTTAAAATAAAATAAGCATTTTATAGAAATGACAGAATCTTTAAAATATTTTTGGTTTTTGTGCTTGTTATGGACTTAAATTTTAAAATGTTGACATTTTTTTAGTGTCGATAAATTTGAAAATGTAATTCAAGATTTAGAATGTTGTACTTGAATATTTGTTTATTGAAGTTGAGATATTCATGTTATCGTTTGTGTATCTCTGAAAGATCATAATGTTCGAAAATGTGTCGCAAAAATGTAAAATTATTCAAAGAAACGAAACCAAACGCATAAATAAGCCGCTGTCATGGTTTTAATAAAAGTATACTGCTTTTGTTGTGTTGATCAAAGATAATATTTTACAAGTAGCATTTTCGCTGTAAATAATAAAATTATCTAATTTTTGTTTGTCAAAACAATGAATTAGCTACTGTTAGTTTGTACTATATTTGCGTTATTTAGTGGTTTCACAACATCTAATTTAAATTAAATTTGTAATTAAAACTAATTAAATCATATAAATCACGTGCAATATAGAACTAACGAATAGGTGATTAAATTATGTATATATTGTTATTTACAGTGTACACTGTGCATTCACCTACGTCATTTAACGTGTGAAAAATATCAATTTCATCGAAGTCTTTTTTTAGGTATTTAGATACTATAATATTATACATATTTTTTATATTTAGGAAACAATCTAAAGCTCATAAAATATTAATTTACTTTACTTGAAGCTTAAAAATTAGTTTACCATATTCTGCCTTTATATTCTAGTCTATAGACATTAGACTTTTTTCAATTCAATATGGAATTATTTTAACCCTTTTCCTGATAATGTAATAAATAATTTATATTAATTAATATGATGGCATTTTGATAACATAGGTGTAATAATTACATAACACACCGCTTAAATACTTTCAAAATATAAATACCATATTAAACTACTTTATATATCGTTGCACATGCACATTTTTACTCGAATAAATTTAACAGAATTATAGTGGTCAAGTGGGTTGAGCATACACATTTTTATCAGAATAAATTAACTATTTGTTGATTTTTTTAATTTATATTCATAAAATAATACATTTTGTATGATGCCCTTCAGTATGTCTAGACGTTATAATTAAATATTTGGGAAACTCATCTGACTGTTTTAATGTTTAATGTAAACAACGTAAACTGCATAATTTAATCATATATAGTTGTCTTAAAAAAGCTCTGTATGGCTAAAGGACCGACATTTCAACCACCTGCAGGTTTCACTGAATCCAAATAAATCATACTGCCCATACTACGCATCGTTACTTAACACTGATCTATTAAAGGCTGTCACCTGGATGTAACTTTTGTTGGTTTCGTTGCAATATCCTCTCTTGGCGTAAATTCCATCAAACATACAAATTAGCTATACTATAAATGTATTGTTTTATCCTTTCTATTTTTCACAGACTTAGAATGTCATATTACTATCAAATATTCTGAAAAAAATATAGTTTCTATAAATGTTATATTTTTAGGATATCAATATTGATGCAATAATATTGGTTTTTTTTCTCAAGATTTAAGTCATCTTGAATTATATCTTAATAATAATTTATGGATACATCTATATTATGTTAAATGTATTATTATAAATATAATACTAATACTGTAATCGGTAAATATTAAAAAGATATAGTTGCTTCACGAATTTAAATTGAGAGATTCTGTTAAATATGTATGACAATAGATGACATCATTACTATTTCCTCTAACCAAGAGTTTTCAAGGACCTTAAAGGACTAAGCGCATAGCAGAAAAAATAAATACCTCAAATTTATATACACTGGCCATAACTCGACCATTGGTTAACCAGCTTGAGTCCCAAACGTGTCAGTAGATAATATCGACATCAATTGATTACAATTTGAATGACATTTCTTATCATTAATAACAACTGTAACTTTAGGTAGGTACTGGTGGTTCTTATTTACAATAAGCACCTGCTTACGTAATTCGTATCACTTACATAATATGACATATTTTGCATACCTTTCAGATACATATTATCCATACCATATAAAGATATATAATATGAAAAATCTATTAATTTATTACAGTTTTTAAGATTTTGATAAAAAAAATTAGTGACATTTTTACACTGAAATGCATTTGGTTATGTAAATATTTTGACGAGGGTTTTGAAATTGGAAATTTATGTTTATGGCGAAATGCTGACCAACAACTATTAGATTTGCAATCATATACATTTTATTTTTTTGTTAAGTCTTTGATCAAGTTTGAGAATACAATACTAGTGCTCTAAAAGTTGTATAAAGTTCTTTCTCTATCAATTGAAAACCGAACACAGATGTTACTATAAAGAAGTAACTGTCTGCATTTTTCTTAAATATTCAAAATTTTTTTCAAAAATATATTATTAAAAAATAATACAATATTTATGAAAATATACCAATATGAGTAATTTATTTTAGTATGTTTTTAAAAAATAATTTTTGTACATTCTTCATTTGTAAAAATGTATTAATAACAGTTTTTAATCTATATTAATAGTTAAGTAAGTACACCATACTATAATATCTACATTACCTATCTGATGTATGAAGACATTGGATTACTACAACTATTAATATACTATTCCGGAAAGTATTAAAAAACAAAAAAAAAACAGACCTTTTTAAAACCAATATAGTTTTATCGATATTTCGTACACCAAGGGTTTAAAATTAAAACAATATATTTAAAAATGTTCGTAATGAAAAAATAATAGCAACTTTTGTTGACATTTACTTATTATACTACATTGATGGTATATAAAAATATTAGTATAAGACCTTGTTATCGTCAGTTAACTACCTCGATTAATTGTAAATTTCTTTACCTTATTATAATCCAGAATATAAACAAAAATTTATTTTTTTCTACGAGAAAAGATATCAAAGTTGGAAATCCAAGCAATTATACTGTTCCAAAAAGTAATAACACACACAGTTATAAAATAAGTCAATACATCCATCTCTCGGAAATTAAAAGTAAGTAAAAAAAACCTACTATAACAATAGGTAATTAAGAATTGGATTTAAATGAGTTTATTTATAAATCGTAATTATTTATTTATAAAAACCAAGGATGGGCATTGACTAGTTAGTAAGTTAAAAGTTAAGTTAATTTCAACAATTACCATAACTTACCAGTGTGATTTTTTCAAGTACTTTTTAATCAGCTTGGTTTTAAATTAATTCATTTCCGTTACCTATATACTTACATTTATTCACTATAATTT